>PVIC010013412.1:0-38031 GCA_004025085.1 Thryonomys swinderianus
AACAGGGTCTCCCTTTGTAGTTCAGGCTGGCCCTGAGCTCACTATGTAGCCCAGGCAAGCAACCGCAAACTCAGCAATCCTCCTGTCTCTGTCTCCCAAGTGCTGGGATTACAGGCATGAGCCACCACACCCCGCACTGTGGTATGTGGTATTGATTGCTGGTGGGTGTGAGTCACCACGCCCAGCATTGTATGTGGTTACCAGGATCGAATTTAGGACCTTGTGCTTGGGAGGCAGGTGCTGGAACCTGCTGAGCTAAATCTCTGGCCCATATTTGCCATTCTTTTAGAGTGAACATAAATATTAGGAAATGCAATCATGTACTAATAAAAGTAATAAAAAAGGAAAAAAAGAAAGAAACCATTCTAAACTTGAAAAAACATTTAAAAATAAGCAAATTTTGTTTGTCATATTAAAGATATTTTCATTAAAACTGCTTTTTTAAAACCAGGAGCATACTTCTTTTTTTTTTTTAAGGAACTTTAAAGATGTACCATCGAAAGAAAAGATATGATAAAAATAGTATTATAAAATATAATTATCTTAAATTCACCTAAGAAAGCCTAATTCAATTCTAAATCCCACTATTTAGCAATGTACAGTCAAAAGGTAGACAGAAAATCATATGTAAGTTCTACTAAAAATGACATTTGTTCACTCAAGTATGAAATATTGAATGCATAAAAGCACTGAATCAAAATAAAAGATGAGTGTGATTTTTTTTTTTTTTTTTGAGATAGGGTCTCACTTTGTAGTTCAGCCTGGCCCTGAGCTCACTATGTAGCCCAGGCAAGCCTCAAACTCTGCAATCCTCCTGTCTCTGCGTCCTGAGTGCTGGGATTACAGGTGTGAGCCATCATGCCTGGCGCCATGGTATGTGGTATTGATTGCTGGTGGGCAAGAGTCACCACACCTAGCATTGCATGTGGTTACATACAATAGGGATCAAAATCAGGACCTTGTGCTTGCGAGGCAGGCACTGGAACCACTGAGCTAAATCTCTGGCCCATTAGTGTGAATTTTAAGATTTATTTTAAAAAGAAATTTTATAGGTAAATGCTGTTTAAATATAAGTTTGTAAATATATTGAAACACATGATATAAAAGAATAAAAGTAACAAGGAAGAAAAAAGCAGTGTAATCAAGGACAAATTACTTCTGACAGACATGAGTGCAAATATACAAAGAAGAAAACAAAATGAACCAAATGCCCTTTTCTTCCAAAAGCAAGTATATAGTTCCGAGTTTAATTTGGAACTATTTATTTTCCTCTTGCTAATCTATGTAAAATTCAGATCTTTAAATACATTTTGATTTATTGGGCCTAGTCTATCTTTATTTTTTAAATTTTTTCTTATATTTTTATGTTGATTTAAGAGTTAATATGGAAATCAGTGCACCTTGTATAACATTAATGATACTCTGATGAGATTCTAACTTATTTAAAGGTTGGAATACATTTGTTTATATTACACCAGAAAGAAGTAGAATTTAATATTGCCACATTTTAATTATCAAACCTGATCAAAGCCTTAGATTAGTAAAGGTGTGCAGATCTTTTAAATCTTTCAGGTGACTCCTTACTATGGTAAACTGTTCTTAGCATCCAAAACACCTGATGGAGACTATCAATGTGTGATTAGAAGATGTTTTCACTCATTTTTTTCATGACTTAGCAGTTAAAGTGTTATCTGACTCTAAGAGCAGAAGGTAAATTAATTAGGGTTGCAGATATAGCTGGGTGGTACTGTGCCAGCCTGGCAAGGACAAGATCCTGAGTTCGATTTCCAAAATGAAAATAAATCACACATGCACATAGGGATGATTCATGCCTCTATGTTATTTCTCCTCTAAGACACTGTGATTTTCATTTTGTTCATTTTCTTTATAGATTGTGATTTGGAAACTTAAATGCACTTTTCAAATTAATTAATTATCAAAATCTGAATTAAAAAATTTGCAGTGTTTAAGCAAAAATAGTTCTGTCCAAAACTTATTCTACACTCCGCAAGATAATACAAAACAGAACAGATAATTTGTATTTGTGTTCAACTGTTTTTTACTAGCTACATCTGTTTTCTTTAGTTGTATGGCTCATATATTTACCAAGGAAGTTGATGACATAATGAAGGATCAGCTTTCTAGATCTGATAAAAAAAAAGAGTTGAAATTTCATCTCTATATCAAAGTCCTGTGTTTTAAGAAAAATTAGTTCATACTTTGACCCTAAGTATGGAAACAAAGAAACGGCTCTTATGAGGCTGAACAAGGTGGTCTGCACAGTGGACATGTAGAGGGCACTTTTGAGAGAGGAAGTAACCACGATGACTAGGGGACAGGGAGCTGACTAGACAGGTATGTGTGGGCGCACAGAGCACAAGAGTGTGTGTTGGAGAATGTTCAGCTTCTTCGATGAGACTGGACAAAGTATATTCTCATTTACAATTTTTAAAAAACCTGAAAAGGGTTTGATGATAAACAGTTAAGACTTTGCAGGACAATGCTTCTTCTGTCATCAACTTCCACTCTACTAATGGGGCAAAAAGTAGCCACAAACAACAGGAGAATGAATTGCCCTGGGTTTTTTTGTTTGTTTGTTTGGTTGGTTTTTTTCTTTCTTTCTTTTTTTAATTTACAAAATGGGTGCTGATCCAGTGCAGTGGCAGATGTCTACTGCCCCCTGCTGCTCTGGAGGTTATTGGCAGGATCACAGGCTGGACAGCCAAACAACATGGGGAAAGCCTATCTCTTTAAAAAGGAAACTGACAGTAATGGCATGGAGTCAAGCTTAGTTCAGTCCACAAATGTTTGCTTTCCAATGCCTGGTTTTAAGGAGGTACAGCATACATAATACATAATTTAAAATCACCAATAAAACACTCAATATTATAAATTTTATATAGCTACATAATTCTCCCAGAACATGTTCACTGTTTTTGCCAAAATTTTCTGTATATAAAATATGAGGAAAACTGACAAAAGAAGCTCCTAAATGAATATTGCTTTTTTTCCATACTAAGAGGTAAGAGGATCATCCAAAACCTGATTATATCAGAACTTTACAGGTTTGCCAACAATATGAGCCACTTCTTTACTGAGCTGAGTGTAATTTTGAAATATCAGAAAAATATTTCCTCAATATCTCGTGGTATTTGCAATATGGCTATGATTGACACAACCCATTTCTGCACAACCCCAGATAATACACTTGTGTGGCATAAATAGTCTGTGGAAAATATATATCCAGCTATCTGTGTATTATTGGATGTGGCAACAGAAAGTGAGGCACCTTGGGATACAGTGACGACAGCCTCTACCAGAGGGCAAAAATAATGACAATTTAGTTTAATGATACTAATTGCATTCATGTTCTAATCTAGACCGACTTAACATTTCATTCCACAAGACAGAATACATTTCCTGAGAGGGGAATGAAGGAAGTTGGTTTGATAAACACAGAAAGGCTGAACAAGGCAGAAACAAAGGAACAAAACAGCGGACTGATCATTTTAAAGTTCCTTGTGAGGTGGACAGAAGGAGACGCACAAAGACAAAAATGATTAGTTAACCTCGAGCTCTTTCGATTTCCCTCCTTTGTGAAAGGATCAATAAAGGGAATGTCGTTTTCCTGCCAACTGAATCCGGTCTGTTTAGGAAGTTTGGCCCTTATCTCTGATCATGATTTTTCAAAAGTTCAAATAAACAGCTTAGTTTCAGTCTGCTGATGTGGAACTTCCCTGCGTGAGTGACAGCTTTGATTTTAGCTTGATCCGCAGGGGCTTACTGAAGGCCTTAGTTCAAAACAATGGCTTTTTATAGTTTTTATTCACTCTCTTGGAAGCGCTAATAAAGTAATTAGGAAATTAGAAGCTGAATTTACCACTCTTTAAAATTTTAATGTAATTCTAAGTGAACTTAACAGTGATTTAATAGTCTATTTCATAATATAATTTTATGAGTTACATTTAACACTCAGCTCTCAAAATTAATGAAAATGTAAACACTGTCTCACAAGTATAATTCCAAATCCTACCACAGATAAGACAGTTGAAAATCATGCGTCATAGCTAACGAGAAAATAATCTGCTGATCTTAACCGTAAAAGAATATTTTCAGGCCCTTCATGTATTTTATTTTTCATTTATGTGTCATTTTCTTTCCCCAAATTCTCCCTCAGATTCTCAAGACAGATTTCAAGTTATGCTGCCTCTTCTCCATAATTATCTATTAACTATGAATTTTGCATAATACTTCCTTAAACTACCCAAGGCTGCAATGCTTGCTGTGGTAAAAAGATTGCCTCAGATTTCTGTAGCTGGTAAATTATATTATCTAAACCTACTGCTTAGCCTTTATTAGAAAACTAAACAGCACGGGAACAAGAAAAACAGAAAGAGCACCTCCGAGTGGTGGTCATCTTTCTTCCTACCTGTCCGGGGCAGTCAGAGCTACTCACTATCAATTGTTTAAAGCCCAGACACAATACACACCCCCTCTCACTATTATTTGAAAGAATTAATGAAACTCTATATCACAAGTGAGGGCAGAGGAAAACATTCTATATTCCTGCCATACATTATAAAAGGAACAGGAAAAAAAAAAAAAAAGCACATGCTTGTCGGGTTCCAGTCAACCTAAACATGCCTTCACGGAGTTCAGAAAAGAACAAATGAGTCACGCTCTGCCTGATTCAAGTCTCGAGAGAGAAGGTCCCATCTTACACGTGTTGGAGGAAACGATGGCAGAACCCCAGGTAGGGGGAGACGGGGTTGGGTGATCGGTGAGACCACGGGGTCTGAGCCAGCCGCACAGGACGCTGGCGTGACCAGGGTCTGTAGAGCAGCCAGGAGCGCAGAGCACGCTACGCTAGCAGGAGCTGGCGATTCTGCAGCTGGGAGAACCCGGCCTAGCCGCGGACGGCTGCCTGCGCTCCGGCCCGCAGCCCAAAGGGTCAGAGAGCTCACGGCAGACCCCGCCTTCCTTCATCTCGCACTGTCTCATCAGCTGAGCGGGTCGCGTCTTCCTGAGGTCCTGCCTTTCACGACTTAACGCGCAACACGCGCAACCCTTTTCCTAAATGAGGAAGGCGGTAGTCGGAGAGGACTCTGAGTGACACAGGGGGGCTATTTTATTTTTAAAAGGCATCTTCTGTTAAGCCAAATGAATTTTCCAAACAATAAGCATCATTCAATACGAAACAGTAATATATACATTTTAAATATTACAAAGAGAAAGGAGAAAATATTGTAGGAAGAATCATAATAGTTACGAATACTTGGTTTGGGAAAATATTGAGTTTTACCTCAGAAACACATTTGATAGGGATATGTATTAGTGACTAGAGTTACAGTCTTATTTATGTTTTGATTCATCTTATCCTGTGGTAATGCAGAAAAATAAAACCCACTGCAACACTTCTCTATATACATGAACATCCCATTAATACTCATATCAATATTGAGCCTAGTTTAACAAATATAATGATTATTACTGTTATTTTCAAAGCTGCAGATCAAACCTAGCGTTGAGTAGGATAGGTGAGCACTTTACCTCAGCTACACCTCGACCTGCGTGTACAAGAACTTCAGCAGCAAGATACGGACCCAAGCGATGGGGACGGGCTCTGAGTGGTGAATATTTGCACGTTAGAGAAAAGTACACAAGTAGAAAAGGATATATTAGCCCTAATTGATGGTAAAATTATATACTTTTAGCTATACTGTAGGAAATTTTTCCCAAAGCTAATACAAAATTAATTTCATACTTTAAAAAAGTTTGACAGGCCAGGCATGGTGGCTCATGCCTGTCATCCCAGCACTCGGGAGGCAGAGACAGGAGGATGGCTGAGTTCGAGGCTTGCCTGGGCTACATAGTGAGCTCAGAGCCAGCCTGAACTACAAAGTGAGACTCTGTCTCAAAAAAAAAAAAAGTTTGACAATTAGAAAAAATACATTCTTAATTTAAAATGTATTTTATAAAGCTACTTATTTTTACTGTGTGTTAATCATATTACCAAATATTTACCAAAATATTATGTGTGTTAATCATATTTACCAAATATTTATATTGTAAAAACATTATTATATGATTATATCATGATTATATTTATTATATAGAGAGCATATAATTATATCCAAAATATTTTCTTTTTTAAAAAAGGATATTTGAATGTTTCAATTTTAATTTGCAATTTACATTAAATATATTTACCAATAAAATATTATTCCTAAATTTATAAGTATTGATTTCTTAGGCCATATTCACAAAATTGATTTTCAGTGTGAAAAAAAATAATTCTTAATATATCAATAGAGATAATTATGTCCATTCATAGACATCAAAATCAAATCTTCATTATGTTTCTTATGTAAATGACTGTATGCTAATTATATTTTATATATAACATTGTCTAAATGAGAAATTATGTGAAATTTTTCTTACATTGGTGTTACTGAAATATGAAAAATTATAAAGCACAGAAACATCTTTTCCTTCTAAACACTAGAAACAAAGCATTCTATTTTTTTAAATCAATAATAGAACTATAGAAAATACTGTTTAATATATGTCATGTATAAAGGTTGAATGAAATGATGACTATACATACATATGCATAAATGCAAATTAATTATATATGTGTAATGATTAAATAACCAGGACATAAATATGTCTATGCTCACCTACCTTAAGAACATCTCCTTGTGCTAAATGAAATGTTCTGGCTGAGATATTGATTCCTTTTCCCGCTTGAACCTGAATGCTGTAAATACACTCATGGTTGTTTTCGTAGTTGAGTGGATAATTCGGAGAAAGCAAAATTCCTTCATTATTTGTAGCAGACGCACCACATTCGGCTGCAAGTAAAACAGAATATTGAAGTACAGTTTAATAGAAGGCAATATTAGTTTACATAATTAGGTATAGAAGTGTAAATGCATTGTTTTCCCTATGCTTAACAGAAAAATAATGTACAGAATGGCTGTGTGTTGTGAATGATTTGTTCTTATCCAAAATAATATGTAGCAAGAAGAGACCACTGCCCATGGAGAAGACATACGTTTCTAAAGTGGAATAGATAATATATTTTATAAAATATTACAATTTCCTCTTGAATGATAGGGTAACATTAGAGAGAATTAAGTGTAATTTTTTTTTCAGGAAGTATTTTGAATTTATAGATTTCTCTGACACATTTAAATTTGTAAACTAAAATGTAAAACAAAATATAGACATGAATTTTGTTTTAAGATTATTCTAACTTGATTTTATTTTTTACATTTAAAATTATTTCGATCACTTGTGTTTCTAATAGTATTTCATGCAAGAGCATTAAGAGCACACAGAAAACTAAATACTACATTGTCTTTGCAATGGTAAAAATCCACTGACCAATAAATATAATAAATTGGGCCTTTGAAAAACTATTCCTTTTCTTAGTTTAAACATAGAGCAGAGTAAAGACTATGGTTTGTACCATCCTGCTATCTGTGAGGACAAACCAGATAAGACTTGAGGAAGCACATGACCACTTAGGAGGACCTGCAATGTTCTTTTTTTTTTTTTTTTTTTTTGAGACAGGGTCTCGCTTTGTAGTTCAGGCTGGCCCTGAGCTCACTATGTAGCCCAGGCAAGCCTGGAACTCAGCAATCCTCCTGTCTCTGCCTCCCGAGTGCTCAGATTACAGGCATGAGTCACCACGCCCAGCATTCTATGTGGTTATCCGGATCAAACTCAGGGCCTTCCGCTTGCACGGCAGGCACTGGACCAATGAGCTAAATATCCGGCCCTGCAATGTTCTTAATAAACTAAGTTTTACTATAGTTTAAAAACCTTGTAGCCATATTACAAAAATCGAATGAGTCCTTATCCTTATGAAATGTTTCATAAATTCAATTTACTCATTTAAAAATGTTGCTAATTACTTGCTTCATTACCAAACCATAGAGCAGAAAGATTTATATTTTCCAAGGTTTAATTAAAAAGAAAAGAAATCAAGTCACTTCCTTCCAGAAACAAGACCTACAAACAGTGACTGTGGAAACAATCATAAGATGAAGACAACTCAGTAAACAGTAGTGAACTGCTCTACCTTTGCAATGTTTAAACATTAACAGAAATACCGCCAATGATAAAAGCTTAAGGAGGAAATTAAGGAATCTGAAAGAAGTAGTGCCTTGACTATCAAGACTGTGTGGAATAATAAAAATGAATGGTATGATGCTAACAACCAGCCACATGGAAAAATATCACCTGATACAGTATTTCTCCTAGCTCCTTCTCAGTTAAAAAAAAAAAATCCAGACTCCCAAAGCACTTTTAAATTATCTTATTGTAACATTGTTCACATGTATTCAAACAAAACCAGAGATGTCTTTATGTTTTGAGTTGTATACAGTCGTAAACCAAAATAAGTTTACAAACACAGGAACAAAATGCCAAAAAACAATCAGGTTAAAAATAGCAAATGCGCCAGACGTGGTGGCTCACGCCCACCAGCAATCAATACCACATACCACAGTGCTGGGCGTGGTGGCTCATGCCTGTAATCCCAGCACTCGGGAGGCAGAGACAGGAGGATTGCTGAGTTCGCGGCGGCTTGCCTGGGCAACATAGTGAGCTCAGGGCCAGCCTGGACTACAAAGCGAGACCCTGTCTCAAAAAGCAAAAAAAAAAAAAAAAAAAAAAAAAAAAAAAAAAAAAAAAAAAAAAAAATAGCAAATGCATCTAGTGTGGCAGACAGTTCTATATTCCTGAAATTAGTTCACCTTTGGGAAAGTATTTCAGAAAATAGCTACTGGCATATAGGGTTCCGGTGTCCACTACCTCTGTGCAACTCACTACGTAGCCCAGGCAAACCTCAAACTCAGCGATCCTCCTGTCTCTGCCTCCCAAGTGCTGGGATTACAGGCTTGAGCCACCATTCCTGGCACTATGGTATGTGGTATTGATTGATGGTGGGTGTGAGTCACCATGCCCAGCATTGTATGTGGTTATTGGGATTGAACTCAGGACCTTGCACTTGCGAGGCAGGCACTGGAACCACTGAGCTAAATCTCCTGCCCAAGTGACTCAATTCTTTCTCTCCAATTTCTTCCCACCTGCCAAATGCTAGTACATGGCATGAGTTGTTTATATTTTCAACCTGTTGTGTTTTTTCCTATTAATTCATTCAAGAGTGGGGTGTGCTTATGGATGTATAAGGACAGATGTGCCCTGGTCATAGAGATGATCTAGAGTGCACGTGTGTTTTCATTACGGTATTTAGAAAAAAAACTAAATTATTTTATAGAGTTTTGGAGTTCTAAAGATATGCTTTTAGATGGAAATAGTGATCCATAGATTGAGAGCTTTTGAAAATTGAGAGACAGTTTCAAAATTAAACTATTTCTTTTGAGTTGTATGGCTTTGTAAATTAAAGGTTCAATATTGTTACTACTGCAAATGGAACTAATACCCAGCCCTGGGAATGTTGTGTGTGTCACTGTGTGCATGTGCACATGTGTGTATATATGTGTGTAAGAGAGAGAGAGACATAGACAGAAAGAGAGAACAGATGGACAGACAGACACAGAGAAGATAAAATAGAAAACAAGTTGATTATGCATGCAGAACATTTCTTCCATCCAGGTACATAAGAGCTAGTACATTAAAATTATCATTATTAATATTGTAAGTATAAATATTATTGGAGACATCATGTCACATATACTAGAGAAATTGTTTTTTAAAAAAGACTGGGATATTTATCTTATTGCCAAGATGAAAAAGTCTTTCCAGATGTAGGAGTACATTTGTCTATGAAAAGCCAGAGGATTCTTTCTAATTCTAGGGTATTATTTATGATATTATAATTATTTAGCAACTTGCATGAATTGAGGAATACTTCAATCTCTAAAATATTCTAATCATAAATCACTTTACTACCTTTTAACACACCAATAATTTATTAAATTCTTAAAGTTGATATAACTTGCAAAGGTAATTTGCCATAAACATTGTTGGGTTTCTACTGTGTAATTTAAAGCACAATTACCTTTTATTTTAAAGGTAGATTAATTTATATTTTTAAAAAGCTAGCTTTGCAATTAAAGTTGGTTTGCATAGGACAGAATTCATTTTGGAGTTGGTAAGATGAAATTATTCTGAAGGATTAAGGACATATTTTGATTAAATTAGTATCTTTCTCATTCATTGGGACTGAGTGTGTCAGTCGCAGGACCCACATGCAAAATCAAAGCTCACTTCCACTTGTTGGATAAATTGTAAAACTTTCCAAAGACCAAGAGGATGTTCAACCAGCACCTGGACCTTTTGAGCACGGCGCCTTGGGTGACAGTACAGGTTTTATATCCATGGAGTTTAATTACATTCATTTCTCACAATAATCCTACAAGATACAGCTTAATTTTGAAAGTTGTGTAAAGATACCAAAGTGAGCTTTCTTGCCAACATCAAAGAAACAGTCTCATCAGAGCTGGGAATTACACTGTCATTTGTCCTTGGCGTGGTGTTAAAGGATACATGTATAATTTCTCTTTCAGATCAAAATAAGTGGATGAGGGGTTGGAGGGAAGCAAAGAAATGGGAAAAATAAGAATCAAAATGGATCATGCACAGGTACAAATTTGCAGTGATGAATATGATCATAAGGTACTCCTGAAAAGTGCCCAAAATTAAACGTATAAAAAAACACACCTGGGACTGAAAAAGAAAAAAGAAAAAAATCTCCAAATTTTTTAGGAACGTAGATAATTCACAAACGAAGTTAATCATTACTTTACAAGCCTCACAGGCACATTGGTGCATGATGAACAAAGCTTGTTTACTGTGGTTGGGATTTTAGTTTTTCAGCCATGCGACCTCAGGAAAGCAGAGGTCAGAGGTTAGCTCAGTGGTTCCGGCGCCTGCCTCGCAAGTGCAAGGTCCGGAGTTCGATCCCCGGTAACCACATACAATGCTGGGCGTGGTGACTCACACCTACCAGCAATCAATACCACAGACCATAGTGCTGGGTGTAGTGGCTCACACCTGTCATCCCAGCACTCAGGAGGCAGAGACAGGAGTATTGCTGAGTTCCAGGTTTGCCTGGGCTACATAGTGAGCACAGGGCCAGCCTGAACTAAAAAGCGAGACCCTGTATCAAAAAAAAAAAAAAAAAAAAAGCAGAGGTCATTACTCTTTCTCCCACTTCCTGTGAGTAATTGATGTGGAGAGAAGTAAATCTCAATGACACACTCAATGAAATGTTTTGGAATCTAGAAAAAATAATAGCAGCCAAAGAGTAGAAGTAATGCAGATATGTTTGAAAAAGTTAATAATTTACAAATTTAAAAAATAATTCTTTAGTGTGAAAAGAAGTACTACAAATAAGAATTCCAGAAAATAAGAGGAACTTAAAATCATTCCAGGTACATGGTACAAAACCTACTGCAGAAGTTTCTAGCAATGTTTCAGAGGTCCTGTGAAGCTGTGAGATTCAATATGAATTGCATAATAGCCTAGACCAGAGTAACTACACTCACATTCTGTTCTCATGATTAAAACCTTCTTAACCAGAAGGACATGGGTTCTGATTACTACCCTGTATTTTGTCAGTTCTGTACTTAATTCAAGAATGTGCTGTTTTTCCTTACAAGCCTGGCCTGCATCAGTAATGTGTCCATAGCTACTGCAAGTGCTCTCGCATAGCCCCTTCACCCTAATCGGACCATGATGTCATCAATGGATAGCAATGGCTTGGACTGGCCAAGGTCTCTGTGGCTTGAACAGCACTGGGCATCCTGGCTTCTTGCTTTGCTTTACTTCTGTCTTCAAGTCTTTCTTGAACCCTGCAACATACATCAGGCAGGAGACTGGAACTTTCTGCATGGCTCTCTAGTACACTAGACAAAGTAATGCCAAGATACTTAGGTAGGAACCGTGCAACAGTTTATATAACATCCTTGAGCCATATTGTTAACAGTAAAAATAAAACTGAAATCATTCTAATATAAGCAATTTAGTTTCTTGACAAGGTACATAGGCTAATACAACATGACCTGAAATATTTGAAGTAGCTAGACATAAACAGGGAAATGTTCTGCTTTGAAAAATAAATGGATTGATTGATTCAGTAATGTACTGGATATGCAAGGTAGTTGAGATACACACAACTGGGAATCCCAGCCTGTTGTGAGTGGTCAGCAGAGACTTTCCAAAGGGCTTAGAAAGTTTTTCTTGGAATCACAAGATGAAGAGAGGAGACTAAATGTGATGCATTTTGTTTTTTTGATTGTTTGTTCATTTTTGTGGTACCAGGGATCAAACTTACAATCTTGTGCTCGTAAGGCAGCCACAATGGTACTGGAGCTACTTCCCCAGCCCTTATTTATTTATTTATTTATTTATTTAGTTAGTTAGTTAGTTAGTTAGCTACAGATTTCAATGAGAAATGTATTACTTTGCGGTTAAAAGATTATAAAGTTTCCTGGAAATAAACCTACTTCTACCTACTCTAATGTAAGCCCAGCCTCTTGTTTTCCTTGTACTATACCAGCAGGAAATTCTATATTCTTGATAGCCGGTGTCAGTCACTGATAAACTCTGTTTAATAATATATATTTTCTACAGTATACTCACTGGTAAGCTATCAGTACATTGTGCTGTCTCCTCTCTCTAATATGAACTTGAGAGAGTCATGGTTTTGGTTACTTTTCTCATTCCTGAGACGGAAAGCTGACACCCAGAGTGGAAGGGAGAGGCTTGTTTGGCTCAGTTTGGAGCGGTTTCAGTCCATAGTCAGTGGCCCCAAAGCAGCGCTACACACAGCAGACAAGCATCGCAGAAGGGAAACAGTTCACGATGGGCAGAAGGTAGCAAGCAAGACAAGCTTCCTTCTGTTCCTCCCGCTGTGTGCATGCCGCTGCCTGATGGCATGTGTGGCACTCACACCCATAATCCGAGGTGGAAGCCCACGCCAAACCAGCCAGTGGACTGATTCAGTAATCACGCCTCCTCGATCACAGGGACACATATTCTGGAATCATTCACCTCTGAAGAGCTGCCCCTCATGACTGCTTGAGGCTTTGAGAGATAGTTATCCCAAAGCCATACCAGTTATCTTTATAGTATGGGAGTAATAACATAAAAATACCACATAGTGTAGTAAAGTGTTAGAGAAATGTTTTTGGAGACTGGATGTTAGTGATCTTTATAGTTTATAAATATTTTCTGTGTAATTTCTAGTCTATACATTATATATACTTAATATATACACACACTGGTGATGTCTTTGATGGAAAACATGGTGTGTACTTAAATATTTTTATTTCAATAAATACCTTAAATTATATTTGAGTTTCTTATGTGAAACTCTTTGGTGAATAGAAAAATAATACGTTGATAAGGGTAGTGTTGGGTGGAGTAGAAGAGAGACGCACCTGGAATCTGGTGATAAGACCTGCTACAGTGAGAAGTTCACTGGAGCAGAGGCATCCATTGAATTTCAACTTTTTCTCACTTACTAAAATACAGGCAAGCACAGTCATCATTAATCTCCATTACTGAGGTAAGAAAATATGGTAGCATCTATTGTGTGCACCCAATCATATATTTTTTGATAAACTGGTAAAATGTATTTTAGCAGTTTGGCTGGAAATTTAAAAAATGTCTAGCACCAGTAAAGTCTGCAGCAATTTTTTTAAAATTTGTATTGCAACTGAGTCTCTTATACTATTTTGATAGCACCACTGTTTTTTTTTAAATTCTTTTGTGAAAGCAGTTAAAAATAGTTTGCTTACATTATCTGAAACACTTTGAAAGCTTTCAAGCATAAATATATGGTCTACTATATCCAATCAAATGTCACATTAAGCAAAAATATATTTTCCAGGGCCGGAGGGTTAGCTCAGTGGTTCCGGCGCCGGCCTCGCAGGCGCAAGGTCCTGAGTTCGATCCCCGGTAACCACATATAGTGCTGGGTGTGGAGACACGCCCACCAACAATCAACACCGCATACCACAATGCCGGACGTGGTGGCTCACGCCTGTAATCCCAGCACTCGGGAGGCAGGGACAGGAGGATTGCTGAGTTCGCGGCAGCTTGCCTGGGCACCACAGTGAGCTCAGGGCCAGCCTGAACTACAAAGTGAGACCCTGTCTCAAAAAAAGCAAAAAAAAAAAAAAAAAAAAAAAAAAAAAAAAAAAAAAAAAAAAAAAAAAAAAAAAGCAAAAAAAAAATATATATATATTTTCCACATATATATAGTCATTATTAAAATAAAATAATGATAATCCTGATTTTGATCACAGAGAATTAGAATCAAATGAAATCAACCATTTGTCTTCTGTATATAAATTCTCATATGTTTTTGTTTTTAGTCATAAAGCTTGTTATATTCCAAATATAATTTGTATAATATTTTATAAACATAAAAGAATTATATAGGTGTCATTGTACATTAAAAAATTATTTTATATGTGATATCTTGCCAAGAAAGCAACAATTTTGCCACTAAAATATAAGTCATTGTGACTTATATGAATACATATGATTTTTTTTTTTTTTTGAGACAGGATCTCACTTTGTAGTTCAGGCTGACCCTGAGCTCACTATGTAGCCCAGGCAAGCCTGGTACTCAGCAGTCCTCCTGCCTCTGCCTCCCAAGTGCTGGGATGACAGGTGTGAGCCACCATGCCCGGCATTGTGATATATGGTACCAAGGACCAAATACAGGACCTTGCGCTTGCCAGGCAGACACTGGAACTACAGAGCTAAATCCTTGGCCCAATATATGAATTTCTTAAGTGTTAATACTAGAGAGGCATCTAATAAATTGTAATATTAGTAAGAGTGTTTTTTAAAATTGATTTTACTGGTACATTTTATATACAAATCATGATAGTAAGAGTGATTATTAAAGAGTAATTCCACTATGCTTTCTTAAATTAGCAGTTATGAGTAACATTTTTTTCCAGGAAATTTTAATAAAAAATATGTAATTCAAGTAGGAATAAAGGCCCAGAATTGTGAGAATAGAGAAGTCTATTATTTCCTGTGACGTGACTGGGCTCAGAGGGTCCACTAGGAAGCCGCACACTCCCCGTCCTCCTTTCCTGGGTCCTTCTCAAGGAGCAGTGCCAGGTAACTGGCTGGCTCCACCCACTCTCTCTAAACACGATTCACCTGAATCTGAATCCAGTTAGGTGCTTATCAAAGTTATTTACAATCAGTAAGTTTTAAGAATATTCTTGGGAAGAATTTACTCTGCAAATTACTGTTTTCTCCTTAAAATGAATTTTAATGCATGATCACAATACATAATACAGTGATCATCAGTATTATCGTATAGGACATTTTAAATTGCATTTACAATGGAAGAACCTAAGTTCAAAATATTTTTTGTGTTGAATACGCAGTTGTCTTTCCAAAGTGTGGAGGACTTTTTGTAAGTTGACATCATTCTCTCAAGAGGATTTACTCATTAAAATATTTATTATAATAATAACCATTATGGTTATACCTGGAAAATATAAAGATTTGGGATAAGTTTCTCATGTTCACTTGACATGTAGCCATTCATGTCAATTAACTGCTATGTGCACTGACGTGGGATCTGTAGTGTGGGAGTGGAAGGCAGAAGTGAAGATATGCTATTACCTGAGAGAAGGTAATATCAGGAAGGCTTTATGGCCAGATTACCTGTGACATAACTCCAAAAATGTCTCAAAGTTAAGAAAAATGTATGAAAAAGCAACTCTAGGGATAGGGGCCTGTGTGAATAGAAGCAAAAATTGGTGTCTCACCAAGGACCTGTGGATCATGTGCCATTCTAAAACATGTGGACAGTACCTATTGAGTAGGCAATAGAGAAAGGTCAAAGAGATCTTGGATAAGAAAAAAGGATCAGCTATGAGAACCTTATTAGGACAGCTCTAGCTTTGAGGGAATGGATTGTGGTCTGTGTTTAACATGGTGGAAAATGCAGAGAAGATTCCTGTAGTACTTCAGGCAGGAGACGGTGATAGCTGGGATTGAAGCTATGGAGGAAGAGGAGATGAGAAAGCAAAAGCTATAGAAGTTCGAGGAAATTGAATGTGTGGGTATGAAAGCAAAGGAAAGGCAGAAAAACTAACAGGAAGGATGGCTTTAAAAACAGCACTCACAAATTTGTTACAGTATATGATAACTTTTGTATATATATGATATATCAGGGAGTGAAATGAACTAAAGACGAGACATATATGTACCCATAGGATATATGCCAAGGAACACACTAAATTTTTATCTATGCATGTGGAATGAGAAAAAAAAATCCCAAGAGCAGGTGATATCCAAAGGTATCTCATGTATCAGGACACTAACATAGTTCTCTAGGTCTTGTGAAAACACAATAGACACAGAATGATAGATTCTTGCAATAAAAGCATGAAAAACAGTAAATATAGAATGTAAGAAAATTCTGTTTTTAGCTAATAGAATTTAAGATTATTTATAATACAATATGAAGTTCATATCTAAAGGGAATACAAAAAGTAGCAACAGTAAAAATAGTTGATAATGTTACACGATCACTTAAGGCGCTTTCTATGCATCGTTCAGTGACACAAGCTTGTATTTCTAAAGAGGAATTTGAAGATATATGATCTCAGACCTGGACATTTAACTATCCGCTTCCTTGCTCAGAGGTAAGGAAGACATAGCTGTGTAGTCAGGGGACTTCTCTTTCTCCGGGAAGGCAGCAGTTAACATAAGCTATTATGTTGTGACACAGAAAATGTAAGAAAAAAAGCACACACTGTTAGGGTTTTAAACAAAGGAGAAATCATGTCTTTATCTTGCTAAACATATTAATCAAGAAGAAAATACTTTAGGTATATTTTGGAGCAAGATAAAATTATGATTAGCCAAGAAGAAAGAAGGAGGATTCAGGTGAGGAAGAAGATAATTCCATTTAAGAACATTATTTTTCTTGGTATTGTAAAGGAAAGGAGAGGCAGAGGTGAATTTTAACGTTACTTAGTCCATTAGGAATGTTTATATAATGTCCCTTCCTCTTTCAAAGCCATTTTAGCCCTACAGAAATAATTTCTCTAGAATAAACTGATTAAATAATTAAAAGTAAACCTTAACCATAGTATAAGAAATGTTCAATACATGTTTCCTACTACAGATTAAAGTCTAAATCTCAGGTTTTGCATAAACCTAACAAATTTCCCGAAAGATAAAACCGAGAGCCAGGAACAAGGGTGGGTACTAGTACCGCCAGTGCTCTGCTGAGCTGAGGCACGTCACAAGTTTGAGTCTGAATTTTTGTATCTAGTTACATACACGTGTAGAAAATGTGAACACTTTATGTATTAAATTTTCAACATGTTTTATGAATGATGATCAAGTTGTTTATAGGAGTAAATATCAGGAACTTTACTATTATTTGTTAACTAGGCCAAAAATTTTCCTGGAGACCTAGTTTAAAATATTATGTTTTTATTTTGGATATTTTGGCATTTTCCTAGTCCAAATGATATTTTCACACAACTAGGATGGTGCCTGTCTCTGTACACACAAACACACTAACATACACTTATACACACTCATGCAAGTTATTTCTTGAAAAGAATGTTCATTGAACACTCCACAGTGCATCCACGTACTCTTTCTAGGAATCTCCAGAATTCCTCACTTCTTAGCTTAGCTCTCATCAGGGATTCATATCGCCAAGTTCACAAAGGCTCCGACTGTGAAAATGTTCAACAGATGCTCAGTAAGATGAATATAAAATCGGTTCTTAGGACACTGCACATCTGGAAAGTTCATCTCATGCATCAGTCTGTGATCCCCAAATCTGTCTCTCTAGTGTGTCTCTGTGACTGAATCCAGGATGACTGGCCCTAATCTCTGTCACACACCTGCACGTTTACACTCAGCACGCTCAGATCCGCAGGGCAGAGGGAGATACCTCTCCAGCCCTTGGCCTGATCCTACTTTTTCTTGACCCCGTTCATTTGCAGTTGACCTTACACTTCCAAAGACCATTGTTTTTCCCCTCATTCACACTGTTCCATCCCCACACCTTAGTCTCAGTCAGCACCAAGTGCTTCTGGGAAGGCTGATTTGCGAGGATTTATCATACTCCGTCACGGTCAATCCCTTTGTATATTCTTCACACTGTGAGCTCTCTGAACTGAAGGACATTATATTGCTTTGGGAAAGTGATCTCCCAAATTCTCAGCATGGTGGTTGACCCAAAGTAGATTTTACTGAATAGATATTATGTTTGGAATAGGTTACAATATTAACCATTAATGATTAAATAACATTCTGTATTATTTTCAAAGTAAGCACAAAGGTTTTTTTGTTGTTGTTGTTTGTTTTTTTTGTTTGTTTGTTTTTTTTGAGACAGGGTCTCGCTTTGTAGTTCAGGCTGGCCCTGAGCTCACTATGTAGCCCAGGCAAGCCTCGAACTCAGCAATCCTCCTGTCTCTGCCTCCTGAGTGCTGGGATTACAGGCATGAGCCACCACGCCCGGCTAGCACAAAGTTTTAATATAAATTCAATGAGGCCACCTATTACTCTCTACTGTGAGCATTGTGAATAAAGAAATATTGATTTTATATATGTATAATGATTTCAGTCTCCAAAGAATAAATGGGAGGAAATGAATTAGTTCACTCTAAATGGATGCTGACTAAAATAAATAGCAGTGAAGATTGCAGAAACTTTAAACCCAAAAATGAATGAGCATCAAGGTGCAGAAGTAGCCGATATATACTAAATAGGTTCTTAAATATCTTGCAATAATCAAATTTCAATCGTGATGATAGGTTACAGAGGCACTCAGAAAGTGGGGCTTATATAAAAAACAATGAAATATCTAAATCTGCATAGCTCATAATTTGTAATTTGTAGGTATGTATACACATATGTTTATTTGTATGTATATATGAAGGAAACGGTTGTAAGTCTAAAAAGTTTCTAAAACATAACCCTTCTGTCCCTGGAATGGGATGCACAGAGCCTGTGCAACAGCAGCGCTGAGTCTCCCGTGAAGGTGTGTGTGACTCAGTGCACATCTCTCTCTCGGGGACTTGAAGTGAAGGACATTGCAAGTTGGACTTAGGCCCTATGAGAAATGCTTTTCAAGATGGTATATTGCATTGTTCTCTGATCTTTTCATCATTGAGAACCTTCCAATTTATTGATTTGTATCACTGGCCCTCTCAAGTAAGGCAGAAAATGAAAGTGACTATAAATATTTGAATCATTAGGATAAACAATATCCCTTTTTTAAGGATCAGGTGTAAACTCACCAAGAGGCATTCAGAAGGCTGTTCTGTTTGCTGTCTGACTACGTCTCTCTGCGAATCAGGGAGTTCACCAGGATAGTGCTGTCCTTCACAGCTCTGCATAATGAGCATCAAAGTTCCCCTTCACTTCACTACTTACAAGTGACTTTTTCTAAGTTCCTTAAACCTGTGCCTCAATCTCGTCAGTGAATTAAATAAACTAAACTTTTTTAAATAGTGAGGTTTAAAAATCATTACCCTGAAATGTTTAGAATCACGGTAAACCAAAAGGACACACTCGGCAACTGACCAGTAGAAGTAGCAGTGGTCGCCATAGTGACAGTTCAGTGCCTTTCTTTGATTACCATACTGTGTGTGTTGAAATACGGGCTAAAAGTGCATTACCCAGGGAGAGTGATGGAAACCAGGCACATGAACACTTAAAAGCAGGCTCACAAAGAAATGCAAAGTAAACGGCACTAAAGTGATTAATGAGAATTTAGAAGTGAAATGAAAAGTGAGAACAGCTCTCCAGAGTCTAATAGCCCATTAAGTTAATCAGCTAATGGTCATTTGAATCACGTATCTAACCTCTATATATTGATAAGCATAGAACAAAAGAACAAAATTTAGTTGTATGATTATGATGTTGTTGGAAAACTAAGGACTTACTTGCTAACTTATGTGAAAAATAACTTGCTATCTTTTATTCCTTACCCAGCTTATATATGGAGCAAAATGGCTTTGAGATAAAACAATATTACATAAATATTTTTTGAGATTTTTATGTTGTCAACTCGAAAATGAGAGGTATGATATAAAAGGGACTGTTTAAGGTTTACTAGAGCATGCAGTCAGATACAACCTTAAAACGTGTTATTCTATTAAACAGATGAATCACAGTTTGCTAACAATCTGGGCACCGTAATCTTTATCACTTAGATACCTTAAATTATATATTTTAATTAATAAAATAATTCTATCTGCTTTTGGAGTGGTTAATAACCTACAACAAACCGCATTTCTAAAAAGCGCTGAGTTTTCTGAACAAGTTTTGAGCTGAAATTGGGAAGAAACACCCCTCCCATTTTTCCTGCCTGGAGATTATGCAAAATGTAGCGCACAGAATTCTATCATAAAACATGTGAACTTGAACTGTCAAAGCCCAGAGTGAATGAGATTAATTTAGAAGCTTTGAACCATGACAATATAGCATTTGACAAAAGTTGAACAAATATGAGCTCTTGTTCTCCAGAGTTAACCAAGTGATGAAACCTGAACACGCTTTTCAAAGTGCTGTTTTCAGTGCCCACAGAAGTAGTCGTGAAATTACTGAACCTGCAAATTTTAATTGAGAGTTTGTTGATCTTTCCAGATTGTTAAACTAGCACAGTAATTGGTTCCTAGAAGCATGTAGGAAACTACCTTAATCTAAAGTCTAAAAAAGGTCAATTACGAGATTTTTATCGTCACTTTGGGGAAGATGTAACTATGCCCATATTAATGAATTTAATCAGCACTATAACTGCTAATTGCAAAAATCTATAACGTGCTGTCATCAAACCTGGCTCTTAAAGAAGAAAATGATAATTTACGTACTGCAAACCACATAAAAAGGAGTCCTGATAACCTACAGCAGTTTTTAAAGTATATTTATGTGTGTCATCTCTAGGTATAAAGGAAGATACTACAGACAAAATACAATAAGAAACAGAGCAAATGATTTAAATCTGTTATATAAGTTCCATCTGTACAAGGAAATATTAATGTGAACTAAATATTCGTCTTGTTTTCACTAAAAGGCACTAACAATGAATTGTCTCTAGATCTGAGAAGGGGAGATCCAGTTCTCCATTTAGTTAATTCAAAAAGCAGAAACTTCCCCAA
This sequence comes from Thryonomys swinderianus, assembly GCA_004025085.1. Classification (NCBI taxonomy): domain Eukaryota; kingdom Metazoa; phylum Chordata; class Mammalia; order Rodentia; family Thryonomyidae; genus Thryonomys; species Thryonomys swinderianus. The sequence goes on from PVIC010013412.1 coordinate 21,150, forward strand.
ACAGCGGGAAGGAAGCTTCTCTGCGGAACCATTGAAACGATAATGTTTGACAACTTCACACTTGTTAACTAGAACTACATTGTAATGCAATAATAAAAAGCAGTTTTTAAAGTCAGAACACTCATTTTCCTTTATGGATTTTTGAGATAGTTTCATGTTGTAGCTTGGGATGGACTTGAATTCACTAATTTGCAGTGATTGTCCTGCCTCAGCCTCCCAGTGCTGTGTTTACAGACATGTGTCACTACGGCCATCTACCTGGGTTGTTATCTGGACTCCCATTATATGAACTGCTCAAGTGAGTTATTTAATAAGTATTAACATGGAATATGAGTTTAATTTTAGTTCCAAATTCCTAGTCGGTGAGGGACTAAGTGAACTAGCACATGCATGGTTCAGATACAGAACCGCATGACTGAAGCCACCAGATATATTTATTAGTGTTTCAGTATATTTTTATGTATGATTCTGATATTTTTAGTGACATGCTTATTTGAAAGGGATGGAAACGCATGTTTAACGACATCAAGATATGTAGCTTGAGAAGGCAGTGTGCCTGGACTCTTCCTGTCACACAGTGCTTAGACCCTGTAAGATGAGTAAGCCACAGACGTGTACAGAATGTGTGAGTTCAGACCATTGCCCAGACGGTTTGGGGCTTCGCCGAACGGCCACACAACTCTTCACCAGCAAAGCGGCAGCCGTGAAAACCACCAAGGTCAGGGGCCGGAGATAGAGCTCAGTGGTTCCGGCAGCTGCCTCATAAGCGCAAGTTCCTGAGTTCGATCCCGGTGACCACAAAGAATGCTGGGCGTGGTGGCTCATGCCTGTAATCCCAGCACTCGGGAGGCAGAGGCAGGAGGATTGCTGAGTTCGCGGCGGCTTGCCTGGGCACCATAGTGAGCTCAGGGCCAGCCTGAACTACAAAGCGAGACCCTATCTCAAAAAGAAAAAAAAAAAGGAAAAGAAAACCACCAAGGTCAGGACTGAAGCTGGAAGACTGGTTTGTCACCTCGTCCCAGATGTCAGAAGGCTCGGAAAGCGACAGCTCATTTCTACCCAGACAGGAGCCGCAAGAGGAGGAGAACGGTGGCTTTTCGTAGCCCGCACCTGTCCAGCTGGCCCAGACCCCCAGAGGCCAGGGGACACTCGGCACAGGAGAAGGGAAATGAGGATCGCTCCTGCCTCGCCTCGCCAGGAGCTGCAGGATCACAGGCTGAGCAAAGAAAGGTCACCCGTCTGTCAGGGAACGAAGGCTCAGTACACCTAATCGGTGTGGAGGGCACCCAGGCGCCCCTGCCAGTGTGTGGCGGGGAGCGAGCGGCGGGTGGTCCTACGCTCAGCTGGAAATGGGCGCTGGAGGACAGAGGCGGGGAGGAGCTCCTGCCCCATCTGCGCCTCTCGCCCTGGCCCACGAAGAACTGCGCGTCTCGCCCTGTGCCAAAGATCCAACCCGAAGCCATTCAACCTTTTCCACATGATCTGCAAGGAGTTCCACACGGTCCCAGGGTTCCCGCAGGCAGAGCTGCTGTCTCCGACACGAGTGTCGGCCTTGGAACGTTTGGGGGTGGTGCACGTACAGGGATCTTAACAGAAAGTGGTAGAGATTATGTGTGCTTGGATTATGGGGGACACAGACTTGATCTGTATCTCAGCATGAAGAGAAAAAAAATGATTTAAACTATTTTGTTCAGAGTATTAGCATTTACTCTAATAATGAAAGCCAGATCATTTTACTTTTCATGTGAAAAAGAAAGAAAGAAAGAAAGAAATAAAGAAAGAAAGAAAGAAAGAAAGAAAGAAAGAAAGAAAGAAAGAAAGAAAGAAAGAAAGAAAGAAAGAAAGAAAGAAAGAAAGAAAAGAAATCAGCCCTTCTCAAAATATGCCTATTTCTGGTTTGGGCCAATGTTAAAATAAGAGTAGGGAAGAGCATGGATTAAAGCTTAAGATGCAAGTACAATCTTTGCAATTTGTGATAGATTACGTGTAAATATGCCTGGGAGGAAACAACCTGCAAAGCCTAAAAATATTCAGGCTCATTAGTGAAGCGCACAGCAGTTTCAGATCTGTAATTATCTTCCCGAATAAAGAGCGACTCTGTTCTGTTGTTTTAAAGGACACATGCAACACTGATTCTTGAAGGTCAGAAACTAAAAACTTTAGATTCCATTAAAAACACATTCTGTGGCCAGTGACACGCAGTGAACTTTGATGAGTTAGATCTTGGGACGCTTAACCACTCATTCCCAGTTCATTTCAATGATTATTATTTTTACCATTTATTCAAGTACACATTAGAGATTCCTTTCTACTCCAAGTTTTCAAAATAAATGTGGTTCATGAAGCACGATTTCCACAAAAAAACTCCTGCATGTGTGCGTGCGTGCGTGTGTGTGTATGTGTGTGTGTGTGTGTGTGTGTGTGTAACAGCTCTTAGAGTCTTTACCTTGGAAAATGTTGCTGTAAAGAAAATTTTCACCTTCCCTCCCTTCAATACACATGCTCCCAGCTGACACGGGGACCAGGCAGTGACACTGGGACGAGCCTTTCTGAACTTCTTTGAACCCGTGATTCACCCAGGAGTGAATAAAATGCCCAGGCCAAATATAAAGAAGACTTCACCTCTATCAGCACTGCACGCCAACTCTGTCTCGGAGGGTGACACACACAAAACTGGATCCGACAAAGCGGAGTGCATCCAGTGGAGGCCAGACTCCAGGAGGAAACTGAACACACTGGCGAGGTTGGGGGGCGGGGTGTGCGCAGTACCCAGTGGGGCCCCGGCCACTGCTGTCTGAACCCGTGTTGCCTCAGCTTTTCTTAGCAAGTGTGTGTGTCTCGGAGAAAGTACACACTGGAGATTCATCACGTTAAATGCTCCGACATCATCAGCCACATCATATGCAAAATAATCTTACTCAGTGCTAGGCACTGTCTTGCTCTCGAATCAGACACTTTAAGAAACCCAAACTGTGAACAAATTACAGAGAAAAGTAAAAGATAGATAACAGGAAACAGGGAGAAGGATCCTTCACAAATAAAGGGAACCAAGAGATGGAGGGAAGATAAGGAGCGGAGAGGAAGCAGATGAAGAAAAAGACTTGAGAAGTTTTAAGTGTATATAACAACTCCTTGTGATGAAATAATTATGTACTGTAAACATGGCCTAACACAAATAAACATTTTAAAAATGCACCGTCAAGAAGAAATATATCCTTTAGCTTTATTTGAATACTTTTTTTTTTCCTTTAAGCATCTATTGGCGCTGAAGGTCTGTGGAAGTCTCACTCAGAATAAATATGTCAAGGTCACCAATTCAAACATGAGAAAAAAAAAAGAATGCTTGTATACTAGGGCATGCTCTTTCCATACAAGTTTTTCTCTGGATAACTATCATCATTACAATTATGAGCTGTTGAGAGCAGGGTGCTAATTCACTTGTGCAAAGCCACAGGGCTAGTGAAGCCAACGAGGCCAGGCGGCCAGATCCTGTGATTTGAAATTCCTGTCTTTCCATCATGTCATCTGTTCACAGGAAGAACACGACATGGTTACATAGCAGTTACTCGGAAGAGCAGCCGGTGCACAGATCAAGAAGGAAAGGAAATTGGAAAGCAAAGGGGAAGATGACTGAGGAAAATGCTATAGATTAAGGTGGAGGAGAATCTTCCATGTATTAAAAAAAAACTTAATGAGGCCTTTTTTTCTGCCTATAGTTATGGCACACAATCAGATTCAGCCTGTTACAGCATAGTTCTTCTTATAATAAAGGAGTTAAACAGAAAACTTCCAATTTTTGTAGCTCTCCTGTTAACTCAAATTGAGAAGTAATAACTAGGAATAGAAACTGAAATAGAAGAAGGAATAGAAATATATTTACTAAACCCTATCAAGACAGAGTCTTGTATTTTAAAGATTAGCATTGTGCTTTGGCAAAGGAAGAAGAAACCACACACACACAACTCTTTTGCAATCAGAATAGCAACAGGAATCACTCAAATCTGGATTCACCAATGAAACTTGAGCTTCATATCCCCCCTCATGCATGAGACTCTACCAAGGGCCTGTTCTGATGTTAAATTTGCCCTAATTTTAAATTACACACATATTTTTATATTTTTTCTCCTTAAGAAGGAACCACAAATCATTTGAACATTACCGGAATGCTAACCTAGCCTAGATCATAATGGACACAGAGGATGTGGGTCAGTAACAAAGAGAAAAGACCACAAAGAAAGGTGGGGTTCAAACCTAAAGTAGTGACAACTAAAACTGCTCCTGGCAGAAGCCGTCATCAGCTGACTTGTCCCGGAGACAGAGTCACTGACATGCAGAATTTAGAGACACGGGGTTTGAGTCGGCTGATGGTTCCCGGGGATTCAGGCCACTGTCGCCAGGCAGAAGCGTCACAGCGGAAGGGTGCGGGGAAGCGTGAGCGCTTAGCTCCCAGCAACCAGGAAGCAGAGCGGGGAACAAGCCGGAGAGGAAGGGGTCAGAGACCAGATATCACAGCAGAGGACACCTCCCTCACCCACCCAGGGCCCCCAGCAAAGGGCCCCACCAACCTCCGAGGTAGCAACTGTGCCAGTCAGGTTGGCAGAATGAGGCTTAATCCGCACACGAAAAGAGCAGTGTTAATAAAGAAGTCTCTCTGTATTACGCCTGCGTACACCACAAGGGGTCCACGATTAAGTTGCACAGTCCATTCTTTAACCCTTAGCTCATTTCAAGCAACTCCGTGATTTATGTATTTTACTATGAAAAATATTTGTAAAAGTGGTCTGTGCTCTCTGTAATCAGAATGAAATGTGATCCCTAACACCACTCACGAGTCATACAGTACGTAACAAGCTTCCTGGGCCTCAGGCTGTGAACCTGTGGACTGTGGGGTCGCCACAGGTCCCTCACCTACGGCTGCTCTAGGAAGGACGTGCGCGCAAATCTTCCCACCTCTGCTTGCCGTGTTCGAAAGTGCTTCTGAGCGCCTGTTATTAACCCCATCGGAATTCTCTCTTCTCAAGTAGCGGCTGCTTTCCTCCCCGCCCTCTGTCTCCCGCAGGACCTGGAGTTGATATAGACAGTTTTCTACTCCTCCTCACTATTTGCAAGGCCAAAATGCTCCCGTTGTTTCAGGGCCAGAGCACTGATGACGCCGCACGGGAACTCCTCCGCCTCAGCCCGACACCCCACACTCCACGCAGTGACAGGGTGCGAGCTCCTGCTTCACTGTTACTCTTATCTTCACATGTTTAATGTTTCCTAATCTCTTCACTGCCCCATATTTTTATGACTATTTCACACCTTCATTTCTTTTCTCAAATACGCGGTGTCCTTCATTGTCCTTGCTCTCTGCTCGAGATCCGGCTTCTTACTCCACAGAAAGAAATTAAAATTATAGGGAACTTTTTATAAGTTCCTATTCACAACACCATAATCTCTCACACATGCGTGTGCTCACATTAACTGCATCCTTCTATACATTATAGAAATCCTAATGAGGCGTAAAATGATGTGCTAATGTGAGGAAAAATGATAAAGAAAATGCTTAGCCTGAACAGGATCGTGCCAATTACATGATGGATTTGGAAGGGCAAAGGTAAGGTGATAGAAGAACGGGCCCGTGCAACTAAAACCACTAAATATCACAAGGAAGCAGCAATAAAAGTTCAGATTGTGAAATATTCTACACGGCAAATGACTCAGTTTCCTTAAAAAAGCCACACTATAGGGCCGGAGGGTTAGCTCAGTGGTTCGGTCCTGAGTTCAATTCCGGTAACCACATAGAATGCTGGGCGTGGTGACTCACGCCCGCCAGCAATCAATACCACATACCACAGTGCTGGGTGTGGTGGCTCACGCCTGTAATCCCAGCACTCGGGAGGCAGAGACAGGAGGATTGCTGAGTTTGCGGCTGCTTGCCTGGGCTCCATAGTGAGCTCAGGGCCAGCCTGAACTACAAAGCGAGACCCTGTCTCAAAAAAAAAAAAAAAAAAAAAGCCACACTACAGACAAGAAATTAAAATAATCATAATGAAACAATATATACATGACTCTTGATTGAGATAATATGAAAAAAGTAATGAGAGTTTTGGGAATTCTTGATATTTAAATATAGGGTGGATATTAAATGATCTAAGGCAATGTGATAATGTAGGGGAATATTTTATTTTTATAAGTATATTAAAATATTTTGAGATGAAATATTAAATGTTTGCAATATTCTTTCAACATAGAATACAGTGCAAAAATATGGCAAAATATTAACAACTATCAAACATAGAATCTATAAGCAAAGCCTTTCCTTTAAACTTTGGAACATGTTGGATAAATTTTATAATTAAAAAAGAGAAAAAAATTCTTGACCCAACATCATCCTCTAGATACCATTTCATTTCTGAGTTTTTTTTCCAGCAAAATTTCCTGCTACAATTTGAATGTTTTTCCCAGAGTTTGTGTGCCAGAAGCTGAATGTCTAATGCAAGTGTTGAGAGGTGAGACCTTTGAACACAATCTCACATGAGTGCCACATAATGCACTGCGTGACTACCACAGAAATAGATTTCTTTTTTTTTTTTTTGTACCAGAGATTGAATTTAGGACCTTGCTCTTTCAAGACAGGCACCAGAATCACTGAGCTAAATCCCTAGGCCCCTGAAATGGGTTCTTTACCATAGGAGGGTTTTTGCCACAAAAGCAAGATGCTGCCCTCTCTTGATTTCTTTTGCAGGTTCGCTTTCTGTCAAAAGCCCTCACTAGTCAGCAGTCCCTTGAGCATAGACAGTTGCTGAATGGTAAGAAACAGACCACTGTTCTCCATAAATTGCCAGAATTAATTATTACATGACGGCAGCACAATGGGAGGGATGCTGTGTCTTAAATACCCTTTAGATCTCTTAGACTCACTCCATGAAGAAACGTCATCTGTCAAGGTCAACAGTGACTTCCACAGCGCTACGCACATTTATTCCCTCATCTCACTCAACCTTTCCACAGCATCCTTTGTCCTCGAGGCCTTTCCACGGGGACCACCTAGTGACACGAGTTCCTGTGCATTTCTCTAACAATTACAGATTTTCTTTTCATGTGCCAGGTGCTTTTCCTTTTCTAGACATTGGTGCTCCTAGGTCTCGACTTCTTCTTACTTTATACATCCTCCCTTTCACATCTTACCCAGGCTCATGGCTTTGAAGGACACCTGGAGGCCAACATCTTGAATGTTTTTCTCAAAACTGGACCTCTCTCAAAATCTCCAGAGTGTGTATTCATTTGAAATCCTCCTGTTTTGGGAGTCTGGACTCCATGCCACAGAAGAAGTGGGCATTTCTCTTTATTCTCTCTTCATCATATATTCAGTAAAGACTGGCTCTTGGGTCTAATAGAAAATTTGTGAAACAGAGAGCTATGGATTCTAATTGGGAAGGGAAATATCTGCCTGTGAATTAAAAGTGTACTGAATTGATTCCTGAATCTGAGGCCTTAGAAATACTTGTTTGTGCACAGAATTTGAACAGATTAAGAAATAAACATTCTGATGACCTCCCACAAATACTCTTCTGTTCTCCAATCTGCCCTCTGTTACCCAGTTTCTCAGCTCTTTCCAATGATCTTATGCAGTTTTCCCCGTACTAGTAAGGTAAACCGAACCTACCAAGTCCAAATTAATCATGCATTCATGCAAGTATCCAAAAGATGTTGTAAGACGTGAATGTGAATGTATTATTCCCTCACTTAAAATGCTTTAATGGATTTCCACTGCTTCCTAAAGTGGCATACAAGGTTCTTCATCATCCCTGTCACACTTTTTCTGCCTCTTATTTGGTCCTGTTGTCTTGTGGCACCAAGCAATGACAAATGGTGTAGGTGCAGCTTTTAGTATGTTAAAGCCAGAGCAGGCCATCTAATTTGGTTTGTGTGCTGAAGAACAAAATGAAACTAATTGACACTATATGAATGGGGGCTCTTTGTAAAAACATACCGTGCACATGGTCAGTGTGCATTGGTGTGTTTACATACAACCATTGAAGGAAGTAACTTCGTGTAGCACTTTGGCCTCATCTGTTCAATGGGCTCGCGTTTTCCACATCACATGGTTTTACTGAAGGCTGAATGGTTTGGCACACATAAATCATTTAGTAGCACTTAACCATAATCAGAAGTCAACAATCTTAGTACATTTTTTTCTTGTACATCTGGTTTACACAGAGACAACACAGCAGCTAGTAACTTGTCCAGTTTGTCATAACTTCTGGGGAATCTTTCTTGTGAGCTCATCCTCTGCGCTATATGGTAGACAGTTGCTGTTTACTAAACTAATTCTAATAAAGCACTTATGCAAACTTCTGAATAAAACAAAAAATGTGTGAAATAAGTATTGTGGTAGAAAAACATGGCCTCCATAGATAGATTAAAAAAAAAAAAAGGCAATGTCAGCACCAGTTCCTTTATACCCATAACTGAACTGGGAATTAAAAAAAAAAAAATGGAGCCAGGCGTGGTGGCTCACGCCTGTCATCCCAGCAGTCACTTAGGAGACAGAGACAGGAGGACTGCTGAGTTCAAGGCTCGCCTGGGCTACATAGTGAGCTCAGGGCCAGCCTGAACTACAAAGTGAGACCCTGTCTCTAGGAAAAAAAAAAAAAAAGGAGAAAAGCCACTTGAACTGGAAATAGCTCTGCAGACATCAGTTTTACATATGTTAAGCTTTTTTGACTAGTGTCCCATCATCCCCTCTTCCAGGTACTAAAAACCAGCTCATTTTCACAGATCCACATCTTGGAGATGCTATTCCCTAACCTACATTAAAAAAAAAAAATCCTTCTTTGCTACACTATGGTTTCATTTCCAAATCTCATACAATGATGTTACTATTACTCTTAGATAGTTATTGCCCATTGTGATATAGTATACTATGTATCCTTGAGAGGAGATTTTAATTATTTTTTACCAATGCCAACCATCTCCATGCTCACTCAATAATTGTTGAATTGGATTGATTTAATTTTTTGGTTGAAATCCTATCAATACACTTTAATAAAGTAATTGCCAATGCGCAATTCATCTTTCTTACACCATTGTCACCTAACATAGTAGGCTGGACATGCTAATAAATTTCATAAATTAAAGAATAGACAAATGAATAAGTGAATTCCAGAGGTTCGAGTTTAAAGCGTTCAAATTGTCGCTGTGGTGTGAGACACTGGAAGTGTAAATGAAGATCAAAATCTGTAACAGGTAATGTGAAGGAGGAAGCAAAGGTTCAAAGGGGGACTGAGGGGTGGGGGAAAGGAAAGAAGGGAAAGGACAAAGTATGAAAATAGAAGAAACATCGAAATGAAACTTTTGTAAACGTGGAGGGAGAGAAAGGGGACAGAAGAGAGTGCTAAGATATGTCCTGCGCAGGTGCGAGCTCTCAGTGATGAAGGTGCCCACGGTGGACACCTAAAATGTGTCAATGAGGATAATTTAAAAAATTAAGTATCTCAAACACTTATTCTTGAAAGTGAAGGAACACAGTCCTAAAAGAAGAAAACAAACACAATATATATTAAAGACTTTTAAAGTTCCTGATGCCATCACCTATGCACAAAGAGGACGGCAATTTTAACTCCACCAGAACATTTCAATATTCACTAAAATCTGTCTTTTATGTCACCTTATACTTCTACAAGCAATGCAAATGACTTCAATAGAAGTTAAATTAGAACCCTTTGAAATCGCAGTCAGTTAAATCTTATGGCAATGATATTCCAATGCTTAAGTCAACAAATTCTAGGGGAAATTTTTGGCCAATTCTATAACTTAATTTTCTCATCAAATCACTGGTCCCTCCACCTGCACCACCCTAAAGAGCATAAAACAGAAAAGGAGTAGGTTTTCAACATAGACATGCTGCTTTTTTGTACTGTATATTGAACTGTGAAAAAATTCAAAGTATGAAGTGAAAAATATGGGCTAAATGATTAAGACCTACAAATCTATTCTTTAGTTACTAGTTATGATATTTACCATGAATTGCTTCATCTCTTTGGGTATTGATTTCCAAATAAGAAAAGTGGAAATTAGTATTTCCAAATAAGACTGTTGTGAGGAATAAATGGGAGAAAGAAATTAAAGTATCAGTGAGATAGTTTCACGCAAATGACTGCTTTACTGACAGGACGCTGTGTGCATAGGCAGTTCTCAATGGTACCACTTCACTCGTTTCTGCCTTACGGCACCTGATGTCTACTGCAAGCCTGAACCTTCTCTAAGGACACGATTTCTGTATCTAGGGCATTTGGTTTTGTCTTATCGTATAAACTGCAAACCTCTTGATGATCAGCACTTTATTTTCAGAAATTTTTTTATCTTTATTCCCACTTCACATTTTCTAGATAGAATCTACACATTTATTTTTACTTTTATGAGAAAGGTATTCTGAGAGCAACTAATTCAATGCAACTGATGCATGTTTAGAAGGACAGGATAAGAGAAAAAAGAAATTGCAATAGAGTCCCTGTTGCTATCTGTAAAATACCTCAGAAACAAACTTGAAATGACATGCTAATTAATTTTCCGAGGCCATGAGAACATGGGGGATTGCAAGGAACCTCATTATAATATTATCTTTATTAATAGATCTTAACATTTTGCTGCCCACACATAGAGCTGAGAGTAATACTTAGCTCTGAGAGTGGCTGTGACTTTCTATTACAATGAGCTCATACCTTTGAAAAGAGACTGGTGTGGGGGCAGGAATAAGAAGGCTCTTCCTAGGGGGTTAGAGAAGGAATAGTTTTTTATTATTTACCAGATAGTTTTTATTTGGGATCATTTAAAAGAAGGGAAGGATCCTTGTTTAAGTACCTATAGAGTAGACACCTAATGGATATTCAATGAGCACTGATGTACTCAGACTATATTGTAATCTGTGGAACTGGCTACAAATTTTCCATGTTGAAAACCAATATAATCCTGTTTTCTTTTCCCAAATGGGGTCAGCAATCTGATGAGAAGTCCTCCTATGGAGTTTTAAACAGGAAAGGAAAATAAACCATCGCAAATGCCAAGATTAACAAGTGAGTATTTTACATTATCAGAAAAAAATAACAAATTCTGACAAAGAGAATTCCACATGTTCTAGAAAGCAGACAAAACATAGGATTTATTTAGAAAGTAGTCATCTGATTCTACTGCAATACCATATTTTATATGATATAGAAAATTCAAACTTTCCAAATTTTGTAACAAGACATAATAAATCAACAGCTGGTACATTTTCACAAAAACTTAGTAAGGTGTTTGAAATAAAAGTTATCCATCACTTTTGAAATACCATGTTTGTAAACTAATTAAAAATGTAAGAAAAATGTTATCCACCCATTGGCTATAGCAATAATTCACAAAAAGTTTGCAATTCAAAAAAGATTACTTGAGTGTAAGGTAGAGAAGTAAAAAAACAGGTTGTGGCTGGAAATCTAGTTTGCGAGTTAATAATTTCCTAACTCTGTTTTAAGACAGATGCTTTGAAATACAATATTTAAATTCTGCAAATAATTTATTTAATTTTAAGTTCAATTTTTAATCTGCCTGACAGTTTTTTAGAATTATAAAAGCTACTGTTTATTTAAATAAGTACACTATGTTATACTTGAATTTATATGTCCTATCCTGACTTTGGATTTAATTTATGATACTTGTTTCATGACTTATTATCTCCATAGCAACTATCCTCATATAATAAACAAAAGATAATGACTTTAGCAGCTTTATCTTGCAGTGTAGGAGCTAGATTTGAGAAAGGTATGATAGGGATAAAGATAAAATAGCTGAAAAACAAAAATAATGAGGACAAACTAGGTTATTTTATTTCACATCCCTGATTAGGAGGTGAATGCATTTTACTAGACTCAATAATCCCAGTCCTACTCCCTTAGCGTCACCTGAAAGTTACCCCTCTTCTTCCCACAGACGTAGGGCTGACAGGCTCTTTAGTACAATGCACTGTTACTGTTAGTCCCAGGTTGCTTTAGTGAGCTTTTGTTCTGTTTTCAAAGTCATAGGCACATTTGAAGCTACCTCAGCGCTGTTACCAGATGACAATAAAACCATTTATTATGAATCCACTTCTGTACTAATAGTATACATATTTTCTGTTTTTCAATAAAGGAATGGAAAAACAAACTCTATGTTGACACGTACTAAGCAAATAGACATGTGGACTTTAAAAAGATAAACCACGGAATTAGGTGCAATCTTAATATCTATTTAATGAGATAATGACCTTCCTTCCCAATTTCAAAAGGATTTTAGGTACTGTCGGTCTGTTTCCATTAAAATCTCCCCTCTCCCAAGACACACCAGAGACACACCATCAAGATCTGATTCGGTTAAGAGTAGTGATAACACTTAATTATCTCCTGCAGTCATCTGCATTGCCAAATGACAGTACTTCCGGAGAGTGACAGATTTCACTTTGGGATGAGTATAAAATATTATAACTACACTTACTTAATGCTATGACTCTATGGATCATGTTTATGTATGCAAAAGTTTGCCCAGCCTCTAACCTATTTTGACTAAGAACTTTGTTAATCTGTTGTTTTAAGGAAGATCACTTAGCTTCCCTGTGCCCCAGTGTCCCTTATCCTACCTAATAAAAACACTCCTACTGCACACTAAATCTACAGCAAATATTAGGTTTTATTGTTTTGTTTGTTTGTTTGAGAAGGGTCTCACTTTGTAGTTCAGGCTGGCCCTGAGTTCACTATGTAGCCCAGGCAAGCCTTGAACTCAGCAACTCAGCGATCCTCCTGTCTCTGCCTCCCGAATGCTAGGATTACAGGCCTGAGCCACCATGCCTGGCACTGTGGCATGTGGTATTGATTGCTGGGGGGTCACCATGCCCAGCACTGTATGTGGTTAGGGGGATCGAACTCAGGGCCTTGCGCTTGAGAGGCAGGAATGCCAGAACCATTGAGCTAAATCTCTGGCCCTATTAGGTTTTATTGTTACTTCAAGTAAAACATACCCTAGCTGGAAGTAATACATACGGGGCCCAGTAATCTTCTAATTAAAGTATATATTTAATTTAATCTTCTAAATTATCTTCTCTATATATAGAGTATTATATATTATATTATATATATTATATTATGTATTATATTGTCTTCTATATAAAATACTTCTATATTTAATCTTCTAAATTAAAGTATATATTAAGCTAAAACACAACATGTATGTGTCCGATGATGAGGCTGATAGATGATTTTTCTAGGTTAATATTACAATATTCTTTTCTCTCTGAAACACAATTCCAAGTTCTACTTTTGTTTCTTCTTCTTTTTTTTAATCAATATGTTCACCAATTAGTAATAGTGTAAGCTTTTAAGACACAGCTCATATAAAAAGTTCAAGCAGGTATTTTTGAAGTTGTACATATCCCCAAACTAGGAAGAGGTCGCCTACAGTTTATAAAAAGAGCAAACTCTTCTGACACTTCTGTGATTATTTTTTGCCATGATATTTGTACTACTGTAGCTGTTTTGTTTTGGGAACAAGACCCTGAAGCATAAGTAAGCACCACACAGATGGGTCATGGTGTAGTCTGCTTAGCTGGGCTTGTGGTGAAATGAGTCTACACTGTCTGGTAGTTATAGTGAGCACCTGTCATAATGCCAGTGCCACAGGAGACCACAGGAAGTGTTATTTTGTCAAATAGGTTATATTCACATGCAGGGCACAGTATGAGAAGGTAAGTTCAGAAACTCATCTCCTAAGATTCTTAAAGGCCTTCTATAGATCCATTTGTTTACAAATCCCAGGTGAATGTGAAAGGTTTAAGTTCACAGCCTCAGTGTGGTCTCATTAAATAAGAATTCATCCCTCTCGTTCTTGTGAACACTTCATTTCTTTCTGCTGTTTTTTTTTTCTTTCTAACTCATGGCAAACTGTTGAGTCAACTATTTTTGTTACCCTCTGAATTTCAGTACGCATTGGGAGAAGATTTACTCCACATAAATAATCAAGAATCACGCACCCTTTCCTAGTATCTTTCTCAAGCCATTTTTTCGTGACTTGGTTAATTTCCTGATTAAGTTTTAGTTTTTCCTACTAATAACCAGAGAGCAATGCCTTATGCAGTGAGGGCCAGTGTGGCAGAACCGGCTGAAGTGGCATAGACATTTCTCCACTGATGCTGTTCCAAATGGACTCTGTTTTCCTTTGAAATACAGCTTTGTCCATGTAACTGACAGTAAGCTGAGCCAGTGAAAGAAAAACGCCTTCGTCTGTTGTATGCAGATTTTTTTTAGCAATTGAAAATTTTCACCTGAAGCTTTCTCTATGCTAAACACTGATGTAGATAAAAAGGCAACTGAAGAGCGCGTGATGAGATCTAGAGAGAGCAAGTGCACAAAGCTGCAGGAGACACTTCGGCACTCTAGGAAGCCTGGGGTCTGTCTGGCTGCGTGGGAGAATTTAAGAAAGGAAGAGGGCACACCCTGGCGTGAGTGTGGAAGATGAGGGAGGCACAGCAGACATTTAAGGGCAGTGGACCACAACAGAGAGCATTTTAAGGACAAGAGAGACATCTTCCCTTTGGTATCACAGGAGGTTTACCCTTCCTCCACTAAGTGGTTTGGTGAAAGGCAACAAGAACGGAGATAGAAAAGTGGGCTGTTAAAAATAATAAGATAATGATAGCTCTCAAAACGTGCTCAGGTGGCAGGAATGTACGTAAACAGAGTAAAATCCAGAGGAGTCTCCAGCAACTGAAACACATAGTTTCAGTGTTTTTCATCGCCCTATTTAACCAGTATTCTAAAGGGAATTACTTGGTTTCTTGTGCCAGTAACGGTGAGAGCCGGGCCATCTGCATGTACCAGACCCCAGCATATTAGTAATATCTTGAGGCTCAGAAAGTGCTCGACACGCTGCAGAATGGACTCAGGGTCATGCCGTGTAGCTGCACATGGGCCTACTAAACTGGGCAGAAAGCAGTAAGGTCAACTTACGAGGGAACTTCACAAACTTTGCCTCTATCCACTAGGCAATGGGAGGTAACTCTGGTTTCTTCGGGGAATCTACAGGTATTTTTGCTTTTCTATGGCTGACTGATGCGGTACACAGAATCCAAGGTAAACCCCGTAGGAACTCCTCCCTGACGCCATGCTTTAGGACAGTCCCTGCCCCCTGAGGCTGGACAGGACTGGGGACTTGTTCCTCATCGTGGTGGTCCATTACCCAACACTTCCTCCTTCAGGAACAATCACTAGAGATTCTCGCCGGTCTCACAAAGTGCAGAGCTGGGTCGGCTGAGACCGCGAGGTCTTAGGACCACGGGGTTTAGACTGTGCCTGTCACAGCACTACTCCTACATCTGTATGAAATTGATATTTCTGCAGCACTTTATATTTGCCAATAAGATCGTTATGCTAAAGTTACTTTTATAACATTAAGAGGTTTTATACAATAGAAATATTATGGGATGGAAATATATAATGATGTGTAAAATTTTATACATGGCTGGATATGAGACCCATATAATTTTTGTATAGAGTGATTAAATAGAATTTGTTTAAAGCTTCATTTTTTTCTTCAGATATTATTTTGTTTTATGAATTTAATAATTAGCTATTTTGAAGAGTATTAAAATTATATAAAACTGAGAGTAGAGTGAGTTCCCATATGTATCACATACTCATTTTCTCCTATTCATTTTTAAACAAAAATCAATAATAAAAGTCATCTATCATCTAAAAAGTCAGAAAAGTCAGAAAAAAATGCATAGCTATGTAATGAAGTTACAATTTTTTCTCATTTGACTCGTGATTAAGGCAAGATGCTTCTTGTCCAAGGTCACACGAAGAATCAATGATACATGAAATTAGACACAGAAGTAGACGTGCTAAACGGGGGAGCGTGAGGATTCTGAATGAATGCACATCCAGAATGTGGGGCTTCTTCAACCTGCGGACTCCTGCCGAGAGACAAACCCTTACAAATATGCAACCTGCTGATTTATGTCCCACAGCAGGTTCTTTCACTGGCTCCTTGTCTATTCGCTGCACAGCCCGGCTTGTGTCTTGGTGTATCTGGAAGCTGCGTGAAGATGTCAAGTTTTTCTGATTTAAATGGATGGCAAAGGAAGTGCCAGTGGCTTTTGTAATGTGAACTTTACAAAAGGAAATTAAGTATATGCGTCTTGACCCAATACGAGCCATTTCTTATCTTAAAAGTAATGAGCTTGTAGTTTCTTTGAATATTTTACACATCTGGTTGTCTCTTAAAGGTGACAGATTTTCTTACAACACAGCTGTGTAGGAAAGTCACTGAAATATAAAGAATCTTCACTGAAATGTCCTTTTCCCTGCTATCCTTATCTTGTCCAGAATGGGAAGCATAATTACAGATATGTAGATAGGTGTTTTTAGAGTCAAACTCTCCTCATCACGAAGTGGTCCTCTGCTTCCTTCCTGCTGTCTACTGCTTGGTAAAAATTGTTTCTGTCAGCTGTCAGTCATGTGTCCAGAAGTGTCAGGGTGATTTGCATGTGCTGCATTAAGATAAAGATGTGATTATCCACATTTTATGTCTGAGAAAATGTAGCAGGAAAGGGATTCACATTTGTTAGGTGTCACATCACTCAGGAGAGTGTGACTGTCAGTGTGAATTTTGCGCCTTTGAAAGCCACGCTTGGAGGAAACATGCCCAGCCGGGGTGGGGGGGTATCTACTTCATTCCTATCAAGATGCTTTCCTCACGCTGAAAATTTCTCTGAACTTCAGTGACACCGCAAATCTGGGCCAGGCCAGAGGAAGTTTTTCCTTGGTAGATGAGCATCAACTATGAGGATGGACAGATGTCCTCCCAGCTTTTTTTTTTTTTTTTTTTTTTTTTTTTG
>PVIC010013413.1:0-38142 GCA_004025085.1 Thryonomys swinderianus
AAAGCAAGACCCTGTCTCCAAAAAGCAAAAAAAAAAAAAAAAAAAAGATAAGCAGAGATACCAGCTTACACTTAACTTTTACTTTTCAAGCAGATTACACACCCTAGGAGGGCAACCTATCTCCTGTTAAGCTTAGAAATTACTTTCAGGACTAAAGATTCCCAGGGCACTTTGGCTGCTTGTGCATGAGAGTGTACTGCCATGAGCACAGTGCATCCTAAAACACTGAACAGAATTTCCACACAAGCCAAAGAGCATATTTTGAGCAAGAAATAGGTGCCAGGTTCCCAGGAAGAGGAACGCCCAATGCCTGTATTTGTTCTACATCTCTGCTGTTTGTCCCTGCAGGTCGACTCCTACAAACAAGCTGGAACTAAAGCTCACTGCGGCAAGATTTAGTCCTAGGGACTAAATCTTCTCCTTCTGTCACCACAAAGACGCAAGTCTGTGTGAAAGAGAAATTCCTCTGGTGCCAAACACATGAGTGTAAACAAAATCTATCTCCCCTGGCAAAGATGCTCCAATCTAATTTGTGTAATTACCTATCTCCCTAATGATGCACTTGTTTACAGATTAAAGCTATGAATCTAAGCACAGAACTAAGATTAAATCTGATGAATTAAATCCCCATTTGCTTAAACTATCTGGATATCCTTTCTTTAAAAAGAAATTGCAGGTAGAATGGAGGATTATCTAAGTCACTCTTTTTCAAAGGACAGAAGCACAATTTTTAAAATTAGAAATGAAGCTTATCATGGGCTGGGAAGTGTCTTTAGTTTTAGATTTATTGACAGTAGTCTAGCTTATTTGGAAGATCTGAAAACAAAAAGCCAAAATGAACCACTATTTCCATTACTTTTCATCCATCTAAAGTCTCTTCAGATGAAACACCAATTCTGCCCCTGCACTTATAATCTGGTCCTGTGATAGCTGGTCACTTAGCTGTGGGTCCCCATCAAACTGCAGGGGACATCCAGGCAGGGCAGACGAGGGACAGAACTGTGAATAGGATCCGTCAGGTACAGCCAGGCTCTCACACACACGAACCAACTCCAAACTGGAGATGCCCATGCACATGAGGCAAAAGTCAGACATGGCACAGCTAACCACATCATCTTGCTTTAACAGTCTCTTCTTGAGCTATTTATACTAACCACACAATCCTTTGTAAGACAACTGAAGTCACTGAGACATAATAACAGTAGTCCAGACGTAAACTAATAATAACTGGCCAAAATATCTCATGTACCCAGCCAACCGCTGAGTGACTCAGATCTCTTCTCATCTGACTGTCACCATGTCCCTACATGTTGCTCTTGCCAATCCCATTAACCTTGGATGAAACTAAAGTGTGGAGTATTATTAAGCCATTCTCTGAGGTTACCTGGCTTGGGAAAAGGTGCATGAAGACTCAAACCTCCTCTTCGGACTTCTATGGATTATTTCAGTCATCGTTTCACTCCTTCCAGATAAGCAAAGCCAACACTGAAGCAGCATTCATGTTAAATCCAGTAATTAAGCAACATTAAACTCTATCTTACATTTATTCAGACTTTTGTCTAACCTTCAAAAGAAAAAGAAGTGAATGTCAACGCATATCTGAGCATATAATCAGTATTTCAAATCTGGGTGACCAAATCAACTTTTCAGGTAAAACCTGTGATGTTAGGTTTACCGTCAGCATAATAGCTGTTTCATACATAGTGATTCGAGCAACACTGGGTTTGAAAGAACACTCTTCAAAGCACTGTGTGTCAAAAGTTGTAAAAATTAAAAATGAGAATTTCATAACATATGTACTTTAACATCGTAATAGTTTCACAGTCATTTTTATGTGTTGCTTCTTTATTGTTAGCATATATGTGTTAAGCTTTCAAATAAATGAATAAACATTTTTCTTATCAGGCCATGTTGTCATAAGCTGAGCTAAACTGAATGTTCCCAGTGAAGGTTTACAATGCTGTCTTTATTTTTGAAATGCATTCTTATAATCTGCCTTCAGTGGAGAATTCTTATGTTTCAAAGCCAGCTAGCTATTTTAGCGACACGTGTGATAAGGAAAAATGTATATTATATGCATCTCATTCTCACTCCAAATTGTTTCTGAGATGTTCATGGTAGCTCCAGCCTCGCATTAGGTCTTTCGTTGTCCCTGCACCTCACACACATTATCCCTGCACCTCACACACAGAGCAGCACTTAATTTGGGCTTCACCATCTCTTCACACATGACCTCTCCAAGGGTCAGGTTAAGTGGACATAGTGGTAGTTTAATTTGATAGAAGACTCTAGTTGGGAAGATAACCCATGAAATATTTATACCTAATAGCTAACAGAATTCAGAATGCAAACCACCACACTACTCTGCCATTGTTCTGAGAGCTTCATGAAAAGCCAGGCTGTCCACATTCTCTAGTCTTTCACAGTATATTTAGTTCTACAGATCTCTGATATCCCATCTGTTAAATGAAGGCATCGGAGGGAATGACCTCAGGGATCTTTCTGCTTCATGATGAACACAACAGCTAACAGTATTCAATTACAAAATCAGACTAGAAAAGATGAAAGAAGAAAAGAAACAAATGAAAATATCCAGCAAAATCCTATGTGGCTCAAATTGAGTTCACTGGAATCTGTACCGAGCATCGCTCAGGCTGTTTATCTTGGCCACTCTTTGGGAGTTTGATGCCATGAAGGGGAGGAGTGAGTTCACATTATTTGACAGTAGAATACATTACAATGATTACTGCCTTCTTCTAGGTGAAAACATCAACTTCAGCTGCCAATACTCTAAGTACTCTCCATACTGGGAAAGGACACAGTGTGCCCCACAGGGATGACGGAACTGGTCTGCAGGAAGGCACCAGGTGTGTAACACAGACTTGCTCTGGGACAGTCCTCTGCACACTGACTGAAAATGATCCCCAGCTCTTTACTATACATGTGGCAGAAGGTCACTACGACCTCTGCTCATCTGTGAGAAGTGAAGTGCCTGGCAGGGTGCAGTGGCAGTGGGCATGGGGTGCAAGAATCTCTTGGGTTCCGATCTAAGGGCCTTCATTGGGTCTGTTTTCAAGGCTGATTCCACCACAGAAGAGTCTGGCTCTTGATGGCAACCCCACAGACGTCCAGCCACAAGCGCAGATCCAGCAGCAGGTGCTACCAAGGGAGCTGTGCTGAGGCAGCAGAGCCATTTTCCACCTGACCCCAAACCCGAGTACCACATGACCAAGGGCACTGACCTCCCCATGACACACCCACCTCTGCCTGCGTGGCATCTGCCGTACCGCAGAAGAGCAGTTCTGGAGACTCAAAGCACTTATCACCTTAGAAATGAAAAGCCTGGGGAGGCGGAGGAGGAAACGAGACCTCAGTGGTTGTGTTATTCTCCCTGACCAGCCTATGCACTTCAAGTTCCCACAGATGACCTATTTCATGCAACGGAGTCGCTCCTGGGTCAGCCCACTCACTTGCTGCCTCCCAACGAGGTTCAGTAGGAGGAGAGACACTAAGAAGTGAGTCCCGGGCCTCCAGACTGGTGACCGAGCCTGTGGATGTGGAACTGGGGAGGGAGCTTGACCATCCTGCAAGGGACCCATGCTGCAGGAAAAAGCAAGAGCACAGCACTGCACCTGCTGCAGGAAGGTTCATTCAGCTTCGCCAAAGCATGAACCTCGCCCTCCCTGATGGGGAGAGCTCAGGCCCTCGTGTGAGAAGAGCCTGTGTGCAGCGTGGTGACAAGAAGACCGACGCTATCTGTTCCCTAAAGCTACTCAATGCTTCCCTTAATTATTCATTTATTAAATATATATATATATATATGTGTGTGTGTGTGTATACATACACACACACACACACAAATATTTGGCAGAATTTCCCACATCCTCACTTATTTGTACATGTATCTACACTGAAAGTTTCAGCATAGTGCAAATCCATCCTGCCTGTCCCTACAAAATTGACTTAAATCCTTCCGCCAGTTTCATCCGTGGCTCTTCCTCCAGCTACTCAGATCCCACATGATCCCCCTTCCCAGATGCGCTGGATGGATGACACCTTGCTTGATGTACACAGTAGCATTTCCATTTGGAAGAGAAGGATACGAGCCTGGAGAACTGATGCAACTGTTGTCAAGAACACAGGAGGCAGGGGTGGTGGAACCAGGGCCGAGATCTCAGGGTCCTCACCCCTCACTCAGGCCTCCTCTTGTCTAGTTCCTGGTGCTGCTGGGGTTGCATGTGGGAGGCTTCTGAAGGCAAAGGTGGGGCACACGGCATGCCCATACCACCACTGCTTGCACAGCCTTCTTGACAGACTGTGCTTCCATCCAGCTTCAGTGATATCATCCTGAAAGAACAGTCAGGAAAATCCCCAGGGCACCGCCAGCTCCATGACCCTCAGCAGCTCCCGCCGCGCAGGCCTTGCAAACGGGCTATATGAGTGAGTGGATCGTACAAGGAGCTTTGTAACTGCTGCTTCTTTCTCCTCATTTCACCTATTTAGCTCATTGTGCCATATGGGTTTTTCTTCCAAACTGAAATGTTGATGATGTCAAGCTCTCACATCTCCACAGCAAAGTCTAAATCTTTAGGCTTTCAACATGCATCACAGAGGAGACCAGTCTTCCCCTCCAGTTTCATCTCCTTTCATCTGTCTTTCTATGACACAATCTTTCCTATTACAATCCTGTTGTGGTCTGGTCTGCCACACATGAAAATCCTACCCTGAACGTGTTTGCCTTGCTTTTTTATTATTCTTCATATTTCCTGAAAACATCACATCTATCCTCTTTTCTGAAAGTCTTTGCTGAAACCTTCACCTTGCCACACCCCAGACTGGAATTGCCTCTTCTGTAAATCCCTGTGTAATCCACTCACTAAATTACATTTTGAATATTTATTTCCTCCCTAGATTGTGAGCCAGTCGGGAGGTAGACAATTTCTATGTACGCAGCCCTAAAAGAAAGTCAAGTGTGTGGGATGTTAGTAAAAACAAAAGCTGCATGATTAGAAAACAAAACTAGTCACCACAGCCTCTGCAGACCACAGATGATGCTCCTGGTGAGTCCAACCATGGTGGGCCAGAGTTAAGCACACAAACACCCCATCTTCCCCAGAAACACAGGGACAAACCTGAGCTCAGACAGAGAACCTGGCCCTGTGGCCCAGGCCTCTGTACTGCACCAGCCAGTACAGAGGCCTGGGCCTGGCTGGCCTCAGCCAGAACTCTACCCTGAGCAGCTGAGCCCAAACTGGAAACCCAGGTTCAGCACCACCTCACCAAGAACAGCTTCACCTGCCGAATTCCCTTTCTCCTGTCCCTTCAGCACAGCTTTCCTCTAGCCTACAAAGGAGTAGTCACCATGCTTAGAAATGGCAGAGTCCACAGTGGAGGCAGAGACATACTCCCCATCCATTCACTACCTGTATTTCACCCAGGATTATAAGATCCATGTGTGACAAATATCCACACATCTCCTCGAGTGGGAGAAGTAAAGAACTGTGATTCCACAGGTTCCCACAGTGCCTCCTTAAGAGGATTAAGCAATGGGGATCAGGATGAACGGTGCTGTCTAATCTGTCGCCCTTGTAGGCAGCTGAGAAGCGGAAAAGTATTCACAGTTCTCTGCTCATGGCCATCAGCATATGTCCAAGGGCTGCATCACAATCACCTGGTTATCTGGCCATCAGGTCTCCACCAAACAATGAAGACATCCTACAATGGTACAAATTAGCTGAACTACCAAGAACATTTGACAAAGCAAACAGTGCTGAATTAAATCCCCTAAAGAAGAAAGTCTAGACTCCAGCAATGGGCCAGACACCAGCAACTTCTAGTAGGAAACATTTCACTTATCATCTCAAACTGGCAGCTTATAGAAATGGTCTTGTGTAAATGAGACAAATGCCATTTATTATCCTGGTTTTCTTCTTGCTACTGGTCAAATACTACATTTTAAGAAAAATCTGTCCTACACTAAATCATTACATAAGAAGATCTACTGCATACATTTAGTGCTTTAATGAAGAAGGAGAATAGGTCTTAATTATAAAGCTATGATTTTGCAAATAATCAACTATAAATGATAGTTCAGTAGTCCTATAGATAAAAATGCCCATTAAAATATGAATAAGATGGCTGCAGGATAGATTAAATAATATATCAAAGTCTAACAATTTTGACTGAATTAGGGGAACTTGGTTTTTAGGGTGAAATCTAGTAGGTTCACACATGACATCTAACCTAAATACTCTAGTATGGACAAAGAAACCATGAACTCCTTAGAAAAGACCATTTCCCAATGGCAAAAAGGGGCTATTACAATAAGGAAGAATCTCAAATTAGTGATGAAAGAGTTATCGTGTTAGTGCTACTGAGTCCACCAAGGTATGACACTACCCTCATATGGGGACCCCTACAAAATGTCATATGTTGCAGAAATCCCACTGCATTGCCAATCCTTAGAGAAGAAATTAAAATACTCGTGCAGCAATATCAATGACCATGGTTACTCAAGTGGCATTCTGCCATGTTAACAAATGTCTGCAAGCTCATGGTCATCCCTTTGAGCACCTCTTGTAATTGTACAAGTGAAAGATAGTGTATTAATCTCATGATCTCCATAAGTTTAGTATTAAAATATCTATAAAGGGGCCGGAGATTCAGCTCAGTGGTTCCACTGCCTGCCTTGCATGCACAAGATCCCCAAGTTCAATCCCCAGTACCAAATAACATATATAAATAAATTAATTAAATTTTTATATAAGCTTTTTCTTTTCCTGAAGTGTGTACACATTTTGCTGGTAGGCTCTGTATTTTGGCATTAATGTTTTAGCTACTTGCTGGATTTTTTTTTTTTTGAGGCAGGGTCTCGCTTTGTAGTTCAGGCTGGCTCTGAGCTCACTATGTAGCCCAGGCAAGCCTGGAACTCAGCAATCTTCCTGTCTCTGCCTCCCGAGTGCTGGGATTACAGGCGTGAGCCACCACACCCGGCACTGTGGTAAGCGGTATTGATTGTCTGGTGGGCGTGAGTCTCCATGCCCAGCATTGTATGTGGTCACCAGGGATTGAACTCAGGACCTTGCGCTTGTGAGGCAGGCGCCGGAACCACTGAGCTAACTCTCCGGCCCTACTTGCTGGATTTTTAAATAAAGTTATCATGGCTTTTTTTCATGAACATTTAAAACACTTGATTAATCATAAAATAAGGGTAAACATTCTGGTTTTCACAGAAAACCATCCTTGTATTTTTATTATACTATAGAATTTATCTCAAAATTTATCTCAAATTTATCTCAAAATTTGTCTGCAACAAAAACTGCAATACTCTGTAAAATGAGCTCAAAGAGGACCTGAGAAAATGGAAAGACCCCCTGTTCCAGCAAAGGCACAATAAAGACAGTTAAAATGGGCATACTTCCAAAACTGATGCACAGATACAACACAACCTAAATCAAAATAACAAAAGCACTCCTACAGAATTTGAGAAAACAATCTTAAAATGCCTATGGAAACAGATGAGACCCAGAATAGCAAAAGCAACCCTGAGAAACACAAACAAAGCAGGAGGCCTCACAATTCCAGATCTGAAGTTATATTACAAAGCTCCTGACAAATGAGTAAAAACAGCATGGTACTAGTGTAAAAACAGAAGTATAGATCGATATAACAAAGTAGAGGATGTGGGAAAAAAAACCAGGTTCAGTGATCTGATCTATGGCAAAAGTTCCAAAAACACGCTCTGGGGGAGGACAGCCTCTTTAACACACCCCCCCACACACCCCACTCGAGCCACCCTTGACACAGGCATGACTCTCTCTCATCAAGTGGTGTGTTACATCTCTGGTCCTTAAAGAAATGCAAATTTAGACAACACTGAAATTCCATCTTATTCCAGAAAGAAGGCGGGTCATCAAGAAGTCAACTAAATGAAATGCTGTCCAGATTTGGGGCGGGGGGAAGGAATCCTTGTACATTGTTGATGGGAATGTAATTTAGTACAATCATTCCAGAAATTAATATGGACAATCCTCAAAATCTAAACCTTGAAATTTCATTCAATTTAGATACTGCTCTTGTAAGAATATCCTGAAAGAGTTAAATATATCATATTATAGTGAGAAATGCAGATTCTTGTTTTTAGCAGTAGTTAATAATAGAAAAATCTTAGAAGTGGCCTATGTGCTCATCAACAGGTAACTTGGTGAGGAAAATGTGCTATTTATATACAACAGTGCACTACCTGGCCATAAAGAAGGATAAACTTGAGTCATTTAAAGAATGGATGCACCTTGAGACTATAAAGTGAAATAATTGAGAGACCCAACTTAAGTCATTATTGCATGGTTTCCCTTACATGAGAAATCCAAAATACAAATAGGGAATAAAATAAAAGTTAATCACAAGTAGGGAGATAACTTTTTTAAAAGGGAAGAGGAGAAGTAGGGAAAGGGAGGAGATGGTGGGAGGGGGAGGACAGGACGGGGAGGGGATGAAAGAAGAACGGAGATGGGCTGTGTCCATAGACCACTCCCCATGAGAAATGGGGCCACTGTGTGCTATGAATGTATACTGACACAAAACAAAAAAAAAAAAAATGAAAAAGTTAATAATTAATAAAAAGGAAATCTGAATGCAAAGCAGAGACAGTGAATGAGACCCCCAGGTTTACACACAAGGACAGCTAAAGACAGAGAGTAGAGGCAGGACAGGAATATGTGTGTATGTGTATAAATTTCCTTTCTGACACACCCGCAATGTGAGATTTTGCTAATTAGTAGAATTTGCTAGTATTCACAGCCAAGAGAAAACTATTCACAGACTTCCGTGAACGTATTCCTCCACTATTTTAACCATGAAAACCAGCATCATACCTGTTGCTAAAAATGTTCATTCCTCCTACTTTTGTCAATTAGCTCCTGATAAATGAATAAGGTTTGCAATTCTGAGAAGTCTGCCATGCAGGAGTCTGGATCAGACCCTCTCAGACCCTCAGTAGCAACAGCAGTTGCATCATCATAATTTAAGTAAACAGAGGGTCAGCACCACTGCTACAGGCTTTCATCATGAATACACGTCCTGAGCTGGCTATGCCTAACATGTATTAGGCACTTAATTAGCACTCATTAAATGAAGGAAAACTTAAGGTTGTCTGAAGACAGCAATGTTCTAAATGCTGTAGAATACAACTGTTAAGATCTAAGTTTTTCAGACCCTGACTGCCAAGGTCGATCTATCCAGGGCTTTAGACCACAGGTTTCCAGTCCCTCACTGCCCACTATGTATGTGACTATGAGTGGGCTGTTGGCTACTCAGGCATGCTGGGTACTTCTACTTACCTTTCAGGGGAGTAATGATCATACCTATTTCCCACCATGCTAAGAACAGTATAAACCATAGTGCTCATTTTTAGGGAATAATAAAAAATGCTAGGGCATCTTTGCTTTGGTTACTCATATGGATATCTCCTGAATTGTGCGTGCTACATAGCAAACATCCAATAAGTTGGTTATGAGTTTAACTATTGGCAGAGTCTCGACAATTAGCAGTCTCCCCACCTTTAACTGAAACTCTGTCAGACTTGGACCCGCCAGCAACTCCCCACCTCCCCCTTCATCTCTCTTCTCATTGTTACCCTGCTTTCAGTTCAGTCCGTTATCATAAATGGAATTTTCTCTCCCTATCTCACAGCGCAGCATGTCTTCATCGCTTCTGAAATATTCTGGCCCTGCCCAACTGTTCCACGGGGGACAGTTCTCAATTTAGATCCCTAAGTAAGGAGCATGGCAGTTATTTTGTCCCTCAGGCCTGAGGCAATGCCAGCCCTAACCTGTCATCAGCTCATCCCGACAGGGCCAGCAGCGGGCTTTCCTTAGTGCATCCTCGCCCCTTCTGCTACAAGGAAGTCATGACTTTCCAGGCAGTTTAATGTATTTGGTCTGAATCCAGGCTTCTCTCTCAGTGTCTTCTTCTTCCTCTCTGCCTAAATTTGGGCCACCTTCTCTGAGCAATTTTGAATGCAGCAACCCAGATGGCTTATACTTCTTGAATCAGGGCAGTGAGAAATATCTCAGCAACTATCTGGAGGTGTATCAATGCTGACCATTCATCTTCTATGCCACGAGAAGCAAGTAAATGATCTCATTCTGTTCCAGGGTTCTGCAAAAATATATACTTAGTAAGCTTCCCCTATGTGCTATATACAGACACATACAAATGGCAGAAAGGCAGCCTTGGCCTTAAGGAGCTCACCAGTAACTGGAACACAAGCCACAAGACTGCTTCGTGCTTGGAAGGAGGCGTAGAGGGACGAACGTAGCCCATGAGATCAGACTGCAGTTATTTATTCTTCCTGGCTCTACTGGAGAAAGTACCAGGATGGAGGTGATATCCAAAGGCGGCCTCGGCGCATGAGAGGGATTTGGCATGCGCAGTAGGTGGGAGGAGAAGCAGCAGCCCCAGCAAAGCACAGGGTAGAGAAGGGATGGTACGCTCCGTGACCGGGGCTTTGCCATGGCTGGGAGTATGTGCATCTTCAAGGCAAGAAAGCCAAGGTCACAGGGCCACTGCCAAGTTTGTGTGCAAAGGACAAGCACAGGGTCCTCACTGCGTCTCACTGCTCACATTCTCTGCAGTTCCCTAAGTCAGGGCTGACACACTTTTCCTGTTTAGTGTCAGTGAATAAATATTTTAGGTTAATGGGCTATCAAGTGTCTGTCACAACTACTCAACTTTGTTGTTGGGGGACAAAAGCAGCCACACGCAGTATGTAAATGAATGAGCACAGCTGGGTTCTGATAGTCATTTACATCCAATAATTTTCATGTGCACCAAATATCAGTCTTGTTTCGATTTTCCCAGCCATTTACAACGCATACACTACTCTGAGCTTGTAAGCCGCACAAAAACAGGTGGAGGCACAGAACTGCCCCATGGACTGTAATTTGCTGAATTTTGCCTTAAATTATCACAAATCCCACCTTCCACAGAAAAATAAATTACTTTCTTTCCCTATGTATTCATTACAGGTATTTCTGAAACCTCCATTTGGGCTGAGTGAGAGGTACTAGGGTGCTTGTAAAGATGATGAGTTTTTCTCACTTTCTTTTCCCTAAGTTTTTAATCTAAGTTAAATGAATACTGAAGGGAGACTCACCTTAGAAACAAACCCGGGCTGTGTCTTGGGACAGCTCCCTCCCTCCCACTCTTTGGGGACAGTCACTTAGGTGTCTTGGGGCATATTTCACATCAGCTGCAAAGCTTATCCCAGCCATTCTGCCTTAAAATGAGGGAAGTTTCTGGATCGATTCTTTGCTACAATAGCAGGAAGTGTTAGGGAAAAGGCTCCTCGGTCATAATAAACTGTACCTGGACAGCACAGCACCCTCCCCACACGGTCCGTCCTAGAGCTGTGCACCACCAAAGGCTGGAGCTTGCTCAAAAGCCACAGAAGTAGCAGCTCCCTATCCTCCGGCCTGCCTTTCCTTACCACTCCCTTCTTTGTGCTTCTTTGTGGATTTAGAAAGTAGAAGAACAAAAGAGTCAACCCATTAATTTTAAAGCTAAGCTGGCATTCTGGGAATTAAATGCACAAATAGGATGTCTCCTATTTGCACGGCATGACCAATTAGCATGGGCAGCACAGACATGGCCACACAGTCAGGCTGCTTTAAGAAAATGACACTTCACAAATAAGTGTTGACCATTAATAAGTATGGACCTGCTTGCTCTGATACACTATCTCCTCCACATTGATTTAGGAAGCAGGTCAAAACAGGGACACAAACACCACCTTTCAGTGTTGAAGAGCAGAAGCACACAGAAGAATGAGGGAGAAATTCAATCACTGTTGAGCTAATCAGATTTTACTCTAAAGAGATGAAATATCAGTGGTTTAAGACCACACTACATGTGTGTGCATGAACATACACATGCACAACTCTCTGTATGTGTGTAAGGTTCCAGGGAACAATTTATCTCCTGGGGAAAATCATTCTTTTTGTCTAGTTTGAGGCAAATCACTCAATAGAAAATTCTGATATGGGAAATCTAATCTGATCGTTTAAAAGTCTGCTGGCCTTGGCCCCAAATATCGGCCCCTGAGATGATGATGACCGCAAGTGTCAGCCAGCCCAGTGATGGCCTCTGACTAAGTGAACAAACAAAACCAAACCCAAGTGAACAAACAAAGCCAAACCCAAGACACAGAGGTCAGAAACAGGCTCAGGCAGCCTCTTCTCCTGAACAGCCCCGCTCTGTCTGCAGAATCCCTAACCCTGCATAGCCCTTTGCTTCAATCCTGCCCTCCCACTTTCAGGCAAAATCAGCTGTCACCACACCTCTTGGCTCCCACAGCACTTTGCACAAACACTATTAGAGCTACTATGCACTTAGCATACTGTACTGCAATTTATTTGTTTATCTGACAGTCTGTTTGCACCAGTATGTGTACCATCAAGGTTAAAGATCATGTCTTATTCCTTTTTATATTTCCAGCTCCCAGCACAGCCCTGACACAAAAGCCACTTAAAACATGTTTTAATATGTCTTATTAAAGAAATGTAAGCCTATGTTAAAAATTCAAAACAGCACAGACTGCTATAAAGGGAAAGGATAAAGTTATCTTTCCACAATCTAGACTATCAGTCCCACTTTCCAAAAGAAATCACTCTTCTGTGGCTCATGCATGAATGCTATCTCACACCCGAGCCTCCCCAGCTCACCTACACATACTCCAGCCCATCACATGTGTACCAAAAGCCGCTTCTGCTCAACTCCTGACACAGCTGGGTGCAAAATCCCACAAAGCAAAAGGCCACAGGAACTGCAAGGCAGGGACGGTGTGATCTGCTTAGGACCAGGATATGCTCTGCATTTTTAGGACCTGAATGTTACAGGTGCTGTCTACTCAGTAATCCTTTTTCTCTCACTGTTATCTCTTAATTTTCATGATTTTCTCAGTGTGGCCTGGGCCTCCACCACAACTCTGTCTTCATCAGTCTCCAAATCTACCTTTCTTTCTCTACGGTCTCTCTGTGTCTATCTCTTTTCTTTTTCCACCTCTTTCTCAGACTGTTTCCCTTGTCTGTCTTGATCTCTGACCTTCCTTTACATATTATGTAAAATTTACATGTTCCATACATTTTACATTTATCTCTCCCCATCCCTCTCTCTCTCCTTCCCTCTCTCCCTGTTTCTATTCCCCTCTGTTTCTTTGTGTGTCTCCTTGCTCTGAAGAAGTCCTTCCACTCATCTCAGTCAGCAGACTTCATAACATGACCTTATGTGGTACCTAACATTTGACTTATTAGTCTTTAATTCTGAGCATCGTCTTGGTTGAGTATGTACCTGTGCCCAGCTGTACGTGTTTGTTATGCATACAATCATAAGCACAAGTGAGATACAGAGATGGACACAGGACAGATACTGAGATTTAAATGGAAATATACAGTGTGCAGTGAGATAGCAGAGGTCACTGAATTTCTTGAGTACTGAGTCCCTCTCACTAGAAACAACAAGAGGATGCCCAACATGAACCCAGGTGACCAGATGGCTGTGCACTCAGGCAAGAGACACCAGTGGTCCTCTCCTCACTGCACAACTGAGGACTGTGTTGTCTTCTGGGCATGGTGAGCAGAGGCCAAGCAGCAACATAGATGTGAGCACCTTGTCCAGTGTCAGTTGGTTGGAGTCCCATCCTAAGGAGGCCAAGTTCACTAACTTGGATGAGTTCTTTTATTTATTTTGCATTTTCAAATAACTTTAAGAACTCCAGCTGGGCTTGGTGGCTCAAGCCTGTAATCCCAGCACTCAGAAGGCAGAGGCAGGAGGATTGCTGAGTTCGCAGCGGCTTGCCTGGGCACCATAGTGAGCTCAGGGCCAGCCTGAACTACAATGTGAGACCCTGTCTCAAAAAGCAAAAAAAAAGGTGTTTTCAATTTGAAATCACAGACATGATGTCACAAACATGATAATCACAAACACTTGCAGCCATGTATGCTATTTGTATTTTTTATTGAAATGCAATTATTTTATAGCATATGATACTTGCAAGTATTGAACCTTACTATGTCCAGTATTAGGTATTTGGAAGACAGACAGACAGACAGCCATGAAAAATAAGCTAAAAGCCTTGGTTTCATGGGTTTTGATTTGCACTGTGTATTTTTTCTTCACCTTATTAGTATTCAAAATATGTACTTGTATAATTGATCTTTTAACGGCCTCAATATTCTACAACACATTGGTGGAAGGTCCTGGGTTGTCTGTACTACATCAAAAGCCAATCTTCTTCTAAGTAACAGAAAATTAAACAGTAAATGTTTAGTAAGCATGTATTTTGTATAAAGAGCTGCATATGCTGACAGAGATGGCATAAAGATAGTGCCAGGTTCTTGTTAGAAGGTAACATAACTAGAGTGAATGAAGATAAATCACATGAACAGTATATTGCAGTCTATAGTAGCATTTATACTAATATTAAAATATTAATGATGATAATAGCAAAAATAATAAATCTTTATTGCCTATTATGCATCAGATTCTACTTTAAACATTTAATTATTTTATTTTTATTAGCACATGTTTGCAGTACATAATAATTACATTCATTGTGGGGAACTGGTACATACATATAGCATGTCTCAATTCTCTTCTTTCTCTTCCCCTCCATTCCTTTTTTAAAAAATTATTTTTGCCAGCATCAGATTCACTGATTTATAAGTTATCAGATGCACTGATTTACTTTTAAGTGTGTATTAATTTAATTATCTAATAGTGTTAAACATTTCATATCCATAATCATTTTTAACCATCAAGCGGTGAAGTAAAAAATGTTTAGATGTTATTCTCATTTTGTTGCCAAGAAACTAAAGCTCAGGGCTACGAAGTTTACTTCTAGTAGATAACGGAAGTACGAAATTAAGCCAACTGTTGAGTGGCATGCCATATATTAAATCATGTACTCTTTTCATGTGAGGAGCATTGTCCCCTGGTCAAATGCACACCCCGGAATGACTTCCTAGGACACAGGGCAGGACAGAGTGTCACCTGGGGACTAAGTGCTGGGCCCTAGGTCTGTCTTCACGACTGGAGGTAGTTTCCGTGGAGCAGCTAGTCAAAGCCACAGGCCTCAACACTACACAGGAAACACAATGCAGGTTAACACAAAATGGAAGCTGTGAAGAAAATGGCAGGCATTCACGGACCCGAACGTTCCCGCACACATCTTTAAAAAATAACTTTCAGACTTCAGTGGTCCTAAGAACCCTACAGGAAGCAAGCAACCCATAAAGATTCCTGAGCCCTCTTCCCATCAGGGAATTCAGAGGTGAGCCTCCTGAGGACAGGGATTTGGGAAGTGCAGTCCTGGGGTGCGGGAGAGGACCCACACTGCCCAGTCCAGAATCTCTCCATCCCCTGGATGACTTCCTAAACCAGGACGCCGAGCACACCTAAAATAGCCTTTTCCCTGCAATGATGCTGAGCAGGAGGGCTTAGAGGGAACTGCTGAGGTCAGGGAAGAACTTTCACTCCTCACACCAATCCCACGCTGCTCACACAGGCCCTGGAGCAGAAGGACCGATGTCCTGTGATTCTGCTTCTCTGGAGTCTCTACTGCTCTGGTTAGGGGAAGATGACTAAAGGCATCAATCCCCTGGCTCCAGGGCACAACATGATTAGCTGGCCATCTGATAATACCACCTTATTAGCACTTTCTTTAAAAAGGACAGGAGTAGGCCACGCTGCCACTCTGGGGTCATTAGCTGGCAAGAGAAACCCAACAGTACATCCCACGCATCCTCCCAAAATAACAAGAGGATGCATGTCTCTGAGCCCAGGAGGCCGCCTCCGGGAGCAGCTTACTTCCACGTAAATGTTACAGGTCAGCCACCTGGGAATGGGATGATACAAAAAGGGGTGTCCCCAAATGCACCACTTGTGCCAGGAGGGTCCGCTCCACCTCTTTTCCCTGACCTGCAAGCTCTCGTTCAAGAACCACAGAAGTAAGTCCCTCCGAAGAGCCAGCATGAGCCAGCAGAACATGTGCTCCAGAGCTCTGCAGCCAGGAAGGGTAGCTTAAGTTCCTTAAGGAAGGCCTCTTCCTGCAAAGTCTTTAAGCCTGAACTTCTACAAATCTAGAGTAAAGATAGGGTTTTGCCTTGTAAAAGCAAGGTTAAGACTGAGTGAAAGCTGCTCACAAGACAGCAGGCACTTATGCTACTGTTCAGATTGCCTTCTGCCATCAGCAGAGTGTCTGAGGTGCATAAAGACAGCTGTTTCCAGCAGTCAGCAAACTTCTTTACTCCCTTCCTCCAAGGGTTAGAAGGGAGAAAGAGAAGGCAGCAGCTGGTGACTCCCTTTAACTTTTGAGCAAGAAAAGCCATGAATACCAATCAGCACTCCTTTACTGCTGTTCTGAAGTGTAACACTCTTCCTTCTCTGGACTGGGGCCACTTTTAATATTATTTTTAACTAGATTCCACCAGCGTAAGACAATGAAAGAGAGAAAGATATACCAATGCTATTTTCCTCCAGCCCCTTCTGGTGAAAACCCAACCACAGGAATCACATCTCTGATCTCCGCTACCAGCAGAATAAACCGGGCAGCTATGTCATTGCTGCGCAGCCCACTTGCATTAAGTCCCGTCATCTGGTCTTTCAAATCACTTTTTAAAACTTAAGTGATATCGAAAGCATGCTTTAGATGTAGCCATTTGATTCAAAGCCCAGAACAAATAACCAAACATCAGGGGCTCGTGCCAACACCCACACATCTTCAAACCATGGTGAACCCTGGGGAGACTGGGCATGGACGTGGCTGACATGCAGCTGCATTCCCATGCCTGCCTGTGGCTCTCTCAAGGCTACTCAGCAAGTGCCCAGTCACATACGGTACGCAAATATCTCCGACTTGCTCATCCTCTAACTGAGCTGCTTAACAGCAGCACCTTGGTTTCCCTTTCGAGTAATGCAGGTGCTATTTGTCTTGCCTCTCAAAAGAGCAAGAATAGAACTCAAGTCATGGAAGTTGTGTTCCAATCTTTGAAAACTGAAGCATTCTGCGAAAAAGAATAAAAGACTGTAACTGACTGAAAGTGGTGAAACAACATTCTCGAATTCTACAGAAATAGACACGGTATCTTCTATGCCCTACTTCATGGAGAATTTCCTACAGAAGCTTCACATCTATTTCCCCACCTACATTTTATAAAAGACTTCTCTTATGCACAGCAAGCCCTGCACAGTGAGACGACCTTCTTATCTTACCAGCCATCTGACCAGTCCACCGACCTGATCTAAACAGAGCGCACACTTCCTGAGAACGGCCATTACACTTCCTCAGGACCCACCTGCCTCTCTGGACCACAGCTCTCCCCTCTCCATGTTTTCTGCCACTGCACAGATAGTTTGGCTGCCTCCTCTCAGAGAGAAACAGGTGCACTCTCCAAATTCTCTACCCAAAGACACGGGACAGAATTGAGACATATACAAACAAAAGACAATTATTTTACAAACACTGAGTGGCTCAACATAAGGTGACAAAGAACAAAATTAATTTATTTTCCAAGAGGTCTGGTCAGTGATGCTCCCAACTGAGAACTCAAACACGAGAAAGTTCTCTTGTGAAAATTCCACATGAAAAACATCAAGGTAAAATGAAATGATGATGACTTAAGCTGAGATTTAATGTACAAATAAAAACAGTCATGTCTATCAATGGCCACCAGGGTTTTGTTTTCTCAGTGGACCTGGAATATATTCAAATTTACTACAAGATAGATGTGCATATTTTTGGCTTAAATGATAATTCTGAAGCTATTTATAAGATTAAATGCAGTTTTTAATTAAAGTAGGATGATTTTCTGCAACTATATAGCGACATATTTCTCTGAACCATTATTCATTCATCTATCTATAGCACGAACTCCACTTGATATTTAACATTTTCTCTATTCCTCAAGTTTGCTCACAGCACCAACTCTGCAATGAAGCTGGAGACCACCCGTGCCAAGAACTGAGCAGCCCTGCTCCAAACTCCAGTAGCACGTTCAGCCTTCAGAAGATACAGATCTCCTGCGGATCCCAGGGAGGATTCCTCAGTCACAAGACGAAAAGGCCTTTGATGGTGGGGATCATTTCATCTTGTGTGCCATCCCACAAACAGCCCTATACTGGGGGCCAACAAATTATAAAAATTAATAAGTATGTGTGGAAGTTCTCACCACACTAATCACATGTGGAAACCCTTAGTTATATGTGCCAATTATTTTTCCAATAATTAAATTCAGTTATTTCAACTGGCTCTGTAGCTTAGCCTAGGACTTGCAGGACTTTAAAGGAAGTGGATAGAGATAACACAGTCAACTCTCATGTCAATTCATTGGAAAATCTCATTTACTATCCCCAATTTTATAATTTTACATCAACAGACATACACACACACACACACACACATACACACACACACACACTCTCTCTCTCTTCTCTCTCTCTCTCTCTCTGCTCCAAAGGCAGCATGTTCCATAACATAAGGAAGTGAGGTAATAAATCTAATACATTGTTTTCTGCTGCAAATCTTTGTGCTCAGATTGAAATGAATGTGTGCATGGTCTCAAAGTTCTTGACTTCCCATCAATAAACATGCACTAAAACTATGGGAAAAGACAAAGTCAGAAATAAAAGGTTTGCTTCCTTATATATAGGTCAAAGATGCAGGTCAGTCTATGACCTCTGTGTAGGATCCTCTCTTACACATGACTTAAACCTCCTAGGTGCACAAAGAATGAAGGTTTAACAAGTCTTAATTTTAACCTGGGCGGGGGGGGGGGGGCAGTGCTATTCAACTATTAGCATCACTTCACAGAGGAGGAAAATGAGGTCACAAAATTTCAACAAGATATAATTAAATATCTAAATTTTCTATATAGCTAGGATTATAACCCAAAATTCTCAAATCCTAGCACAGAACATTTCCTTGCCAACACACACATACACACAAACCATTTATCGAGCACTTACTGTGTACACAGCACTTTGCATACATGATGTCAAATCTTTAGGAAAAAATATGAAGTCAACATATATCCACATATTTCATGTGAGGAGACTGAGAATCAAAGAATTTTATTGTCTTGCTCAAAATGACATGCTTTTACGTAGGATGAAGATTCAAACTCAAATCTGTTTGGTTTTAACACTACTGCCTTCCATGCCACATCATATTAGCATTTATTAAAAGCACAAAATACCAATCAGAGAAGAAATTATGTGGGCTTTCTAGAAAAAGCTAATATCATTTATTACTTTAATTATAAAGAAAAAGAGTTAGACAAAAATTAAAATATATACTCAAATCAAGTGTTTAATAAAACCAGATGTGTCAGTAAATAAGAAAAGGAAGATATTCCTGAAGAAAAGCACACCTGATTGTGGAATGGCCCCAGGCCACCAGAGGAAGTCCCCAGGCACAGATTCCATATCCTGGCAGTGGAAGAGAAGGATGGAGAGAAGAGAACCACACCCTCACCTGAGGCCCTGTGACTGGACAAGGTAAAGCTCTTGCTCTTCTAGCTTCCAAGAAGGGTAGTGCCACCCACTATCACCAGAAATTAACACAAAATATTATTTCTTTATCACATAGATTCCCAAAAGTCTGAGTTGTTCTGTCCACCCTGCAGGTCCCCAAGGCAAGCCCAGGGGTGCTGTGAAGTAGCGGGACTGTGGGTGCTGTTCTCTCCTTTGCCACTGACCTCCTCCTGGCAATCCTTTCAGCCTTTCAAAGCCTCTGCCTCTGCCTCCTTGGGACACTGAGAAACCTGCCAGGATGTTTTTGTGACACAAAGTGCGATGAAGAATGTAAGGCCTCTGTCTGGCCCTAGATGGGGCTCAGTGTATTCCCTAAGGTTGGAGGGAAAACATTACATCCCGGAACAAACAAAGGCCGGGAAGCAGAAACCAGCCGTATTAAGCCAGCAGGTAAGGTCTCTCAATGACAAAATATAAGTAAAAGTTTCAGCACACAAGTCTTAACACCATTGTCAGTGAGAAAGAGGCAAAGTGATAACTTGAAGTCATCAAGTTAAACCACCATACAAAATGTGAAGAGTTATTAACGCTTGTCACCTACTTACTCTCTGTCAAGGGTCTCACAGTGGTCAATGAGTGTGGCACTCTGCAGTGCCTTAAAATGAGAAATAAACACATACGCCACCAAGCACATATAGAGACAAATATATTTTTTAACACTAAGGATTGCTATATAAATTTAGATCAGGGCACAGCACGCCTGGGATGAGTAGGGTAGGAACAATATGTTCCTGCTTATAACACCAGGCTCATGACGAATGATTCATACCCAGCACCTTTCATGCCAGAAGATCCCCCAGGTGGCCCACCAACTCTCAGAGAAGCTTCATCAAGCTAAGAGACTGCAGCACAGGATCACATCACGCCCACGGACGAGGCAAACAGTCATATCTTTACACAACTGCACCAGGCCAACAGCTAAGGAGGCAGAGCAGAGAAGGGAAGGAGGTGTGTGAGCAATCCAGGATCCCTCAGCACTGTGACAGACAGCCTCTAATTACCATGCATTTGCACCTTGAAAGCAGGTGATATTGTAATTAGAGGCTCCTCTTAGCAGAGATTCTTAGCACAAGGTGAAGCAGGATTAGAGGGGGGTATTACCTAGGTCTCTGGGTGGACAGAGGATGGATTTATGATGCAGCTCCTGGGAGTCTGAAAAGATGGGACACCCACACTTGCCCTCTGGGTTAGGTGAGCAGATTTCCTACCAGAAGAGCACATGGGAGAATTCCAGAGTGGTGTTCAGAACCTCCCAGAGGCAAGTTTCTCTCAAATGCATCCTGGCACAGTAGCTTTCTGTAATTAACCCCACAAGCCTTAGGCGAGGCCTCCACTCTGGACTTAGGGAAACCTCTCCCTGAGGCCATGCAGCTTGCTGCAGTCTGAATGCAAATGAGTAAAACTAGAGCTGGGGAAGCCACTCTGTTACCATTTCACTAATCTGCCAAGGAAGTTTCTTCCTGAATCCCTTCCCTTGAGAAATATTGGAAGCTTGTATTTCTCATGAATCTGCTCCAGACCAGCAGAACTGGATGGCCTAAGTGCAAATGATCCCACCTTCTCTGCTATCTGTACGTACATGGGAGTAAAGAAAAAAGTTGCATGGAATGAGTAAGGCAGGGGCACAAGAAAGCAGTGTGGTGTCTGTGAAACAAGAAACTTCAGAGAACAAAAATCTCATCTCATCACAAGTTTTGTGTTGAAACCTTTCACACTCTCCACCTTCATCATTTCCTACATTACCTCTGATCTTCTGGAATGTTCTAAGTCCTGACCCTATTAAGCCCCACTGCATTCATAAGGAATATTTATAAAAACTAAAAAGGCTGGCAGTGTCTGGCACCATTTCTTAAATGGAGGTTAAATTTTGCCAAAGATGTACTCTCCTTTTCTCACTCTTTCCAAGATCTTTCCACGGATGAACTAAAGTACAGGTCTAATGGGTAGGTGATATTTTACAGCTCAAATTACATTAAAAGCCAAAAATACCTTGAGTCCAAAGTTTTTTAACTTCTTAATACAACAGTTCTAGCACATTTGCTGTGATTAAATCCTCTCTTTACAACCAGAGCCTAAACATGTAAGTTATTCAACTGGTTTGAGAAGATCCTGTTTCTGACTACAGTATTAATTTTCATGCTGATGATATGAAAGACAGGATAGTTAAGGTAAAGGATGAGGACAAAGGTGTCCAGAACCCGAAGGGAAAGAATTTTGGCTTCCATCATGTGATCAAATCATTCCTGAGAACCATAGAATCCACAGCCTTTCAGGGAAACTAATCCTGATACTATCAAGACAGACCTCCACATACAGCGCCACGGATTGTGTTTTGTCAAAATATAAGGTCTCCATAAGCACATCAAAGAGCTGGAGAGGAGGAGAATTCTCTAAGGCAGTACTACTCTGGGAAAGTTTCTAGCAGATACAGAGCAAGGAAACACATTTTAAAAGCCACCAGGTTGCAAACGCTATGCGTATTATGAACACCACAATCTCCGACACCTGACTGGAGCTGCAGTTTGGATTTCTGCCATTTGATAAATCTCTGAGTTTTATGTTCTTCTTGTTTGCTTAACGGCAGCCTGGAGAACTTTCCACACTCCAAATCTGTCTCAGCTATCCCCATCAAAGCTTGTTCTCTACGACTGCAGTTTATTAAGGTTTCCAAGCTCCATTTAAAATGGAACAACTCGCCTAGATTCTAGACACAGGCTTTTAGGAGAATCAAAAACCTGATACAACCGTGGACTTGCACAGAGAGCCTCTAGACAGCTCTCCTGGAATCCGGCAGGCTTTTCTGCCCTCAGGACGGGAATGCTGTGCTTTCTCCTGGACGTGGTCAGGCAACAGAGAGAACAGGGTGGCCGTCACAGGGACATCTGACCTTCCTGAGACTGACAGAGCCAAAAAACAAGCTCTCTTTCATGGACTGGGAAGCCCCAGCTTCCGAATGCCACTTGCTGGTGCTGCTGGGGAGTTCCTGTCCTGAACTGCATCCACTTAGTCCCACTGAGGATGCACTCACTGGTATCTCACATTGCTATGCAGCCACCTCCCTCGCAAGAAACAAGGGTTTTGAGCTCCGCATAAAATAAAGCAAGAAGCTTACAGATGTCAGTCTTCCCACTGAGCTGCCTTAGAAGTCTGGGAAGTAAAGGAAAGTCTCTCCTGGGATGCCAGTGGGCCTGGAGAGTTAACCATTCCCTGTCTACTGTAAGATACTTCACTCCCTTCCCCGTGGTGGTCTTCGGTCCCACACACTAACGCGGCCCAGGAAACAGGAAAGACGGTTTTGCCGGCTCCTTCCCAAGCTGACCTGCGATGCGGGAGGGCGGCGCGGCCCGGGGGAGAGGGGGAGCCAGGTGGAAGCTGCCTCCTGAGGGCCGGGCCGGGAGACTGCCGCCGCTCCTAGGTCGGAACCCTGCCTCCCCACCGCGCAGCGCCGCCGCCTCCCCCGGCCCCGTCCGCCTCCACTCACACTGCTGTTGTGGCCGGACCAGTGGACCATGGCTTGGTTGTGCGCGGAGTCTCCGGTCAGCGCGAACGTGGTGCTGGTCAGTCGCAGCTCCTCCGTCCGGAAGCGAGTGGCCTTGTCCGGGTCCCGCTCCTGGGTGCGCGGCACGGGCTGGCCCCCATCCTTCAGCGCGCCCCGGGGGCGGCCGCTCGCGCCCTCTCCGCCGTCCGCCTTCTCCAGGTCCGCTCCACTCCGTCTCCTTCGGCCCGAGCGCCCCGCCGCCGCTGCGGTCGCCCCGGCGCCCCGGGCCCGCTCCAGGGCCAGCGCTCGGTCCCCGGGCGCTACGGCGAGCAGGGGGCGCGCGGCGAGGCCCGGGGGCGTGACGGGGGCCCGGAGCGCAGGCCCCGGCCGAGGAGCGCCGCCCGGGGTCGCGGTGCCGCGCGGGCCCGATCCGGGCTGAGGCGCGGGCCGGGCGGAGCGGCCGAGGGCGCCCGGGGCGCACAGGAGCAGCAGCCCCGCGCCGGCGAGCAGCGCGCTCCACGCGGCCGGGCGGCCGCCACCGGCGCCAACTTTTCCCATCGCGGACGGAGGCTCGAGGCGCAGGTCCGGCCGGCGGGCTCTCGGGCGGCGGCCGCGGTGCTCAGGACCCCAACTCCATGCGAGTTGGCCGCGGGGGCGGGCGGGCGGAGCGAGGCGGCGCGGGCAGGTGGCGCGCTCGCCCGGCGGGGCTGGAGCCGGCGCGTCCGGACCGAGCAAGCCGCCGCCACACGGGGAGGAGCCGAGCTGAAGTCACGGCGACGCGAGGGACGGGGGCGAGGGCCGGGGCGGCGCTGCCGGGCGCGGGGCTGGGGCGCCGCGTGTGAGGCGCCGCCGCCCGCGCCCCCTGCAGGACCCGCCCCCGGGCCGCGGCCGAGTCGCGCTCTGTCGCCGCCCAACCCAGGCGGCAGCTCGGGTCTCGGCCTCAGCGGACTTCGGGTGCGCGGGCTCCTGGCTCTCCTCCTGAGCGCTCAGAGTTCGTGTCTCCGCCTCACTCTGAAGGCAGCTGCGCGCCCCAGACCGGGGAGCTGAGAGACCGCGGCAGAGGAGTGATGTAATTAACAGTGCGCGTGTGAGTGTGGGTGTGTGTGTGCTATGTGTGGGAGGGATTTCCCATGCCATGGTCACGCTTAAATTCCTT
This sequence comes from Thryonomys swinderianus, assembly GCA_004025085.1. Lineage (NCBI taxonomy): Eukaryota > Metazoa > Chordata > Mammalia > Rodentia > Thryonomyidae > Thryonomys > Thryonomys swinderianus. The sequence continues at coordinate 24,222 of PVIC010013413.1, forward strand.
CTCTTGGCTTCGAAACTACGTGCTGTATTGGAACCCGATTTTACTGCGCGCTGTCCTGTTGGAGAATACTTTTTAAGCCCGAGGTGCCAAGTGGTTTCACCAAACATACGTGCCTGGGCTTTCCTGGAATAATGCTAACTGGCTGAGGACCGGGACAGCGCATGGTGGACATCTTGGAAGTGAGCTTTGTTTTTTGTTTGTTTGTTTTATTTTGTTTTTTGTTTGGTTTGTTTGTTTCTTTTCTTTTTTTTTTTTTTTTTTTTTTTTTTTTTTTTTTTTTTTTTTTTTTTTTTTTTTTTTTTTTTTTTTTTTTTTTTTTTTTTTTGGCCATTGTTCTCAGTCCTTGGCTTGCACCACGCACCCTGCACTGTGAAAAGTAGGGACTCTGTCAGTCCTGAATTCCATGAATATGCCTGTGAGATTCTCCACATCTGTGCGTCAGCTTCTCCCAGGGCGGGGGCACAGGGTCTGCCTACCCTCCGTCCTTGGCGCCCAGCTCAGTGCTGCTGCCATACAGGAACGTCAACGTTAGCAAGCTGCCCAGGATGCTGTTGTTAGCTTGCTGTGGGATCCCAGACGGGACAATCTCTGGGCTTCCTATGCTGGAAAATTAAGTGGTTGCTTTGGTTAACCTTTAAGATCCCTCCTGTGCTAAAATTCTATAACTGTGTGATTGTAGCACCAGCCCACCTCAGCGCCCCTGTTCCTGCTCAAGAAGCTCAAGTGAAGATGTAGAGAAGGTGAACAGGCTTTGAAAATTACAAAGAATCTCTCAAAATCCAAGCCTTCTTCAAACAGTATGTTCCTACGGATGGAAATGCCTTCGAATTTCTTCACAGTTTTCACCTAATAAGATTCCTGGGAAGGGGTAACCTATTTAGTCATTATATTGTCATTAAATTAAAAAAGACAGAAGTACTAAACTTATTTGTAATTAAAGCTTTTGTTCATTTAACACATAGAATTGTAACTTTACAGAAAAATAGGAATTCTAGGTTTGTGATGAGACAAGCCTGGAGGTAAGACAGAGTGACAGGTACTTCTCAATTAGTCAAGCCCTCTCTAATGCTGCCCACGAGAAATTTCTGCATGACCATCCAGTCCAGGCAACTGTTCTGGAAGAATTGATATAATTGCTGTGAGGACTAATGGTTTAAAAAAGAAGTGCATATGCAAAGAGGGAAGGCTTGAGCACCCCGGAAAGAAGAGGGCCTCCTGTCGTTCCAGGCACAGATGGGCTGTCCTCCCGAAGTGCCCTTGCCGCACTCCCAGCAACCTCCTGAAACAGAAGCACTGTTTGGCAGGCTCTGGACTCCACGCGGAAGTGAAGAGAGCCAGAGGTCCTCTCTCTTCCAAAAATTGCAAGTGCTCTTTGTCAAAACCCAGAGCGGTCATTTTCCTTTCCCCAGAAAGATATTTAGAGCTTTGCAGGATCATTTGCTTAATGCCTTCTTTCTATGCCCTGTTAACCTCCTTTCCAGTCTGGATACGTGTGTGGGAATTCCTCCAAGGAAGGAAAAGCAGATTAAAGAACCAGACCCCACATAACTTCCCATCCAGAAATAGGTCTGGAAAACACAAAAGGGGAAAGAAGAAATTAGCAAGTTCAGCCAGGTGGGGTGGCTCATGCCTGTAATCCCAGCCCTCTGGAGGCAGAGGCAGGAGGATTGCTGTGAATTTGAGGCTTCCCTAGGCTACATAGCAAGATCAGGGTCAGCCTGAACTAGAAAGGTGGACCCTGTCTCAAAAAAAAAAAAAAGAAACCCTGTCTCAGGAAATTAGCAGGTTTACATTATTTGTTCTTACTTTATCATCGCCGTACCAAAATGTAGGTTTAGTTTGAAAATGAAACTTACCCTGAAGAAAATTGGTATGAATAGGTTTCTCTTTCTCAGAGTATGAATTTACCATCTTTCTGGAATTCTCCTGTTGGAATGTATGCATTTGCAATACATTTGCTGGGAGTTCATAAAGGGAGACAATATGTTCCATGCCAGATTTTAATTATCCATGTTAGAAAAAAAGTTACACAAATGTGGATGAAGTTGGTTGCATAATTGTGAAGTAATGCAGTGGGTGAATGTGTATTCATTTTATTTATTGTAGCTCCACTCCCCATTAACTTTGGTCAATAAGTACACAAGGAAAGTACTAGTAACTTTCCAAGCTTTTTTAGAAGATAGCAAGTAATAGGTTAAGTTTAGCAGAAAACTGATTTCAAGATGTTTTCATTCTAGCAATGTACTAAGCAACCCAAACCAAGGAGAATGGGTCATTTATAGGACAATATTTGTTCTCAAAGCCAGAAAATATAACTAATAACTCATGTAGACTTTTTTCAGTTTGCATGTGAAAATATGGCACTGGGAATCTTCATGACCACCAGTTTCCATGTGGACTGACACACCAACCTCTTCCCCACTGTCCTTAATGCCATGCTGTCTATCCAGTGTGGGCTACAAGAACTCAGAGGCCATAGTCGATCCATTTTTGTGCAGAAAAAATAAAACGATATTTAATTTTAATAAAAAACTATATTTTAGCCTGCTAATACTTGACTACTAGTGAACATATAATTATATATAAATATAAGCATACATAGGCCAGTCTTAGTGGCTTAAGCCTGTAATCCCAACACTTGGGAGGCAGAGGCAGGAAGGTTGCTGGATTCAGGGCTTGCCTGGGCTACATAGTAAGCTCAGGGCCAGCCTGAACTACAAATCAAGACCCTGTTTCTAAATAAAATAAAATAAAATAAATAAAATGGGCCGGAAGGTTAGCTCAGTGGTTCCGGCGCCTGCCTCGCAAGCGCAAGGTCCTGAGTTCAATCCCCAGTAACCACATACAATGCTGGGCGTGGAGACTCACGCCCACCAGCAATCAATACCACATACCACAGTGCCGGGCATGGTGGCTCATGCCTGTCATCCCAGCACTCGGGAGGCAGAGACAGGAGGATTGCTGAGTTCGAGGCTTGCCTGGGCTATATAGTGAGCTCAGAGCCAGCCTGAACTGCAAAGCAAGACCCTTTCTCAAAAAGAAAAATAAATAAATAAATAAATAAATAAATAAATAAGATAAAATACTTCCAGGTATCAACAAACACAGGCATAGGTCTCAGCCCAGTCACCATATTTCTTCTCATAAACCCAGTCTCCAACTAGTTTTGACAAAAAAGACTTAAGCCTTCTTATGTGTAAAAATAAGGGTAAGATTATTTAACTCATGAGGATGTTATAAAAATTCATTCGACTTTGTATTTCTTTGCAAATAATAATGCTGTCTTGTATTTATGTAACTTCTGTCTCAACAGACTTCTAAACTTTTTAAAATTTTGCTCTTTTTTATTTTTTTCTTCCTTCTAGTTTAATAAATCTTGTAGCAACTCTAAAAGATAGGTAGGGGGCAGTTTTTGCCTGCATCTTACAGAACCAAAAGACATTTATCCAAGGTCACAGAGTTAGAGACAAAACAAGAACAGAATTTTGTTATCATTTCCCTTTTTATTTAGTCTTATTCTGACTCCAGTTTATATAAAGAAGAATTAAAACCCCATGTTATTTGTATCTGGCTATTATTAATTGTGTACAAATTTCAGGTTTCCAACAGTAGTTGGTGTAATTTAGTTACACCAAGGAAAAAAGTGTGTCATTTTGCAAACTCAGATATGCATATACTTTCCCATTTAAAGCATACCTTATGATAAACAGACAAAAATGTACGGTATGACTTAGAAATTTATTTGGAGGTGGTATTATTAGACTTTTAAAACTATACCTTTAAGAAAGTCTTAGAATGCATTGACAGAACTTCTTTCTCATTTTAAAATGATCTAAAAACTATGAAAATAACTTCTATGATCTCTCTCCTGTCGTCTTCTAGACTGTAAGTCCAACATAAAAAGGCTTTGATGTAGTAAATCACAAAGCCAACTTCATAACATTTCCTCTGGAACAACTACTGGGAAAGCAAAAATAATAATAAATAAACATGGACGTACAAGTTGAGGCTACATTTCTTTTTGCTTTTTTAGGGCTACTGATGAGAGAGTGCAAAAGAAACAGGAAGTAAAGCCAAAATTGTTTTAGGACCAATTCTGGGATAGTAGAAGGCTTCCAACTTGCAAGAAGAATGTTTTGCATATTTTTGTCTGTTTTCAAACAACTGATAGAGTCTGTCAACTTCGCTCTCAGGATGCAAACATTCATGGAGATGAGCAGCCCCGTTGCAGGGAGGATGCCATCCTCTATGTCCTGTGACACACTTCTCTTGCTTTTCAACACTGCGAGTTTGTGGCCCATAGTGTACATACTCCTCATGTGGAGTGGTGCACATGTGTAGCACACTCCAGTGCCCTTTTTCACTCCACTCTCCTCCTTCCAACATTTTTTTTTTTTTTTGAGATAGGGTCTTGCTTTGTAGTTTAGGCTGGCCCTGAGCTCTCTGTGTAGCCCAGGCAAGCCTTGAACTCAGCAATCCTCCTGCTTCTGCCTCCGAGTGCTGGGATTACAGGCGTGAGCCACCACTCCTGGCACTGTGGTATGTGGTATTGACTGCTTGTGGGCATGAGTCATCACACCCAGCATTGTATATGGTTACCAGGATGGAACTCAGGACCTTACGCTTGTGGGGCAGGCGCCAGAACCACTGAGCTAAATCTGTGGCCCCTTCCAACATTTCTTAATCTCCTTTCTATTCAAAAACGATCTGTCTCCCCACTTCACATGATCTGTTATTTTGCTCTCTGTTTAGAATTTTTGTTTCTCCTGTAAGAGATGTAAATGATATTTAGGCTTGTCTGTCTGATTTATTTCCCTTAACATTATGGCCCTAAGGGGCATCCATTTTCCTACAAGAGACTCAAGTTTATCTTAATTTGTGCAGACTAGTGCTCCATTGTATGTAAATACCACGTTGTCTTTATCTAGTCCTCTCAGAAGCACAGATGTACTCCAGCCTTTCAGACTACACGTCTCTAAACCATGTGAATCTCTGGTAGTGAGTGCCACAGAGGTGCATCAAACAGGAAAGGAGACAGGTTACCAAAGATAAAGCCAACTCTTTCTGTACCTCCAGTGCGTGGTCACTACAGTATAGGGTTTAAAATCCTGAACTTCAAAGAGAAACTCACACCTTTGTGTTTCATGGCTGACAGTCGCTGGCTGCACATTATCATGTGACTTTCATAATTTGCTGTCTAATGTGTAAAAATGTAAGTCTGACTTCTATGGCCATTACTTAAATGTTTCACTTCTGGAACTTATTTAAGTGGAGTTGGCCTATATTTTTGTCTATTAGATGAAAGTGTTAAGTGAGGTGATATTGGTCAAACAGTACAGTTATTTAGGGTAGAAGTCTAGTGAGCTAAATCACTCTAGAACTATAGTAACTAGAACTATAGTTACCAACATTGTATTGCATTTTGAAATTTTGATAAGTATATATTTTAGGTGATCTTCACACACATAATGGATATGTTAATTTATTTGACTGAAATAATCATTAAACCAAGTAGAAGTAAATTAAAGAATGTTGTTGTGCATCTTAAATATATACAATGAAAATAAAAAGAATTTGTTCTTAACATTACATAATCCAGTTTTTCAGTGATTTCAAACCTATCTTATGGCTAAAGATTTTTATTTTCTGAAAAAAAAATCCTTTGCTCACTGTGTTGCTGCTGTGGCTTCTTTACTTTATATCTGAATTTACTATTTTCCTCAATTGACGAGAAGACTGACATGCTAACGAAACGCTTCCTGATTATGACAGCATTACAATAAACCTTGAAACCTAATGTGAAGTTTCACACAGTTTTTTGACATTGTTTAGAATCATCTTGTCAATTTTTAAAATGTGCTCCACTTTTAAAAATTGAATATATATACTGTATCTATAGATAAATCAGGGAAACTTAATATGTAAAAATTTATGTCTTCCAATCTATAAAAGTATTAATTTCTGCATTTATTTAGATTTTTACTTTCTTTGAGTAATGTTCATTGCTTTTCAGTGAAATAAATACTGTGTATTTTTCATCAAATTTATTCCTAGATATGTGAAAATAATTTGATGACTTTTGTGACCATTATCTTAATTTTCAATGAGTCTTCACTACTATATAAGACAAAATTGTTCCATTTATTTTGCATACAGGCAGTATTTAATTATATTTATTTATTTTAACATTTTTTCCAGGTATTTTAGAACATTTAAGTACCTAATATCACTCTTTGTAAGTAAAACTTCTATGTTTTCTTTTATTCCCAACTATTTATTGACTGATTACTTATAGTTTGTCCCAGAAAACAAATATGATGTTGAATAGAGTTAGGAGTAATGTACAAACTTATCTGGTAACAGTGTCCTCACAAGACTGAGTGAAAAGTTTTACTATTTCAGTATGAGGTATGTTTCTTGCTACAATTTCTTTTTTTTTTTTTTTTTTTTGTGAGACAGGGTCTTGCTTTGTATTTCATGCTGGCTCTGAGCTCACTATGTAGTTCAGGCAAGCCTTGAACTCAGAAATTCTCCTGCCTCTGCCTCCCAAGTGCTGGGATTACAGGTGTGAGCCACCACGCCCAGCACTGTGGTATGTGGTATTGATTGCTGGTGGGCGTGAGTCTCCACGCCCAGCATTGTATGTGGTTACCGGGGATTGAACTCAGGACCTTGCACTTGCGAGGCAGGCACCGGAACCACTGAGCTAACCCTCTGGCCTATTGCTACAAATTTTTTTAAATGATTATCATATTAACTATTTTTTCCTTCATTTGCAGACTTAGTAAATAATGAGAAAGTTTTTAATTTTATTTTGTCTATTCTGCACCTGATTACATAATCATTTATTTTTCTCCTGTGTTCCGTTAAAATCAATTGATTATTAAATATTAAGATACAACACTAAGATTGCATTTCTAGAACAAATTCCACCTAAAATCTATTATATTGGTGAATTTTATCTGCTTTATCTTTTTTTTTTTTTTTTTTTTTTGCTTTTGAGACAGGGTCTCGCTTTGTAGTTCAGGCTGGCCCTGAGCTCACTATGGTGCCCAGGCAAGCCACCGCGAACTCAACAATCCTCCTGTCTCTGCCCTCCTGAGTGCTGGGATTACAGGCGTGAGCCACCACGTCTTCGTGGTATGCGGTGGTATGCGGTGTTGATTGTGGTATGCGGTGTTGATTATTGGTGGGCGTGTCTCCACACCCAGCATTATATGTGGTTACCGGGGATCGAACTCAGGATCTTGCACTTGCTAGGCAGGCGCCGGAACCACTGAGCTAACCCTCCAGCCCTATCTGCTATATCTTGTTGGCAACTTTTGCAATAAAATCACCTCTTGCCTTTATTATTTTTATTTTTTGTACAGGGTCTGACAGATTTTGAAATCAAGACTTCAGAAAACAATTTTAAAAGGGTGTCTTCTTCGTCTCATAAGGGGTTTATAAGATATCATTATACATTTATTATTTGTTTTAAGTAAATAATGAAGTGATGTAGATTTGGGGTTTATGAGAAATTTTATTTAAATGCATATTTTAATTTATATCAATCTATTTCAATTTTTGTATTCATTTTAGCAATGTTTGAAAATTATCCACTACATCTGAATTTTCAGCTCTATTAATATACATTATCTGCTATTACTGCAGTTGATTCCAGGTTCTTTAGATAAGTAAATGTGTCTTACTTTTTACCACTTTAATTTTAACTTTTCTGCTCAATTACATTTAGAGTTGGCTTCTTATAGAGACCATAGAATTCCGTTGATGTCTTCATCCTCTAGAATTCTTTGTTTTTAATTGGTGAGCTTAAATTATTGACATGAAATTTGATTATTAATGTTAAGAATGTTCCATTTCTTCTGCTAAATGGAATGATCAAATTGTTTCTACTTTGAATCTCAATTTAGAAAAGGCAAAAGGAGAAGGAATGTCCACTGAATTTATGAGTGTATCTGTGACATTCCATCTGACTTCTATGGTTTCTGTGCAGAATTCTGTTTTCCTCTCATCAAACATGCACCTTTTCTTTCTCACTACTTTTAAAATTCATTCTTACACTAATAATGGTTATTTGAAAGAGAAATTTTAAAAATCCCATCTATAACAATGAAAAGGATAAAATACTTAGGAATAAGTATTAATCAAGAAGATGAAAGACATGTATACTGAAAAAACATTCATGAAAGAAGAACAGATATAAATGGGGGGAGGCCATGTTCATAGATTGAAAAACTTAAACATTGTTAAAATGTCTATACAAACTAAAACAATCTATAGTTTTAACTTTTTATAAGCTCATTTTAGTTAAAGAGGGTAATGGGTTTATTTGTATTCATCCATATAACATAATTTTATCATATCTGCTCCTTCTGGTGTTATCCTCCTCATTCCCTTCCTCTTCTGTAAAGCTACACTTTCCTCCTCCATAACATCTTTCTGTTTTCCAAGATTCCACACAAAACACCAAAGGCATTCAATTTTATAGAAAGATAAAGATCCTGAAATTTATAAGGAACCACAGAGAACCTTGAGTAGACAATAGAAAGAAAAATTATCAATGGAACAGCATAGAGACCCTAGAAATAAATCCACGCCTATATGTCAAATTGATTTTCCACAAAGATGCCAAGAATACAGTGAAAAAAGATAATCTCTTCCATAAAAGGTGCTAGGAAAATTGGATTGCTGCCTGCACAGCAGTACATTAAACCTTTACCCTACACTATAACCAATTTAATATGAGTTAAAAACATAAGACTTCCAACTTGAAAGATCCTGAAAATTAAAGCAAAAAACATCATATTTATCTGATTTCTCAGAGATTACACTAAAAGCTCAGATAACAAAAGCCAAAATATGTGAGAGAACACCAAACTAAAATGTTGTTGCATAGGAAAGGAAACAACACAGAAGAAATTCCTACAAAATTGTTTGCAAATTGTACATGTGATAAAGAGTTATTATCCCAGATATATTATTTTTACAACTTAATAATAGAGTAAAACTAAGTAACTTGATTGTAAACTAATTAAATTTGGTTAATAGCCATCTCCAAAGAAGATAAAAATGTAGTCAAGAAGCATGTGAAAAAAATGATCGACATCCTTAATCATCGAGGATGGACAAACAAAAACTATCTTAAGGAAGCACTTCATAATTATCAGAATAAGTCTTATTTTTAAAAAGTAATAAGCTGTGTTGAGATAGTAGAGTATAATATTGTGTAGCAGCTATGGAAAACAGTATGGAGGCCCCTCAAAAATTTAAAACTAGAACTACCACTGACCCAGAAATCTCACTTCTGAGTAGTTACCCAGCAGAAATGCAATCAGGATCTGAAAATATATTTACTTCTGCATACTCACAATCTCTTGTCCACCACAGGATGAATGCATAAATAAAATGTGATGCATAGAAAGTGGAATGCTATTCATCTCTGAAGAAGGGAATTGTCCCATATATAACAATAGGGCTGAGGTTTGAGAGTACTTTGTTAAATGATAAACACCAGTCACAGTACTACAAATACTGCAGTAATTCACATAGACATGGCATGAACTCACATAAATGGGACATTAGCTCACATAGTCAAACTCATAAAAGCAGAGAGTAGAAATGTTGATTTTCAGGGTGAAGAAAGGGAAAACTCGCCGGGTGTGGTGGCTCACGCCTGTAATCCCAGCACTTGGGAGGCAGAGACAGGAGGATTGCTGAGTTCGAAGCTTGCCTAGGCTACATAGTGAGCTCAGAGCCAGCCTGAACTACAAAGTGAGACCCTGTCTCAAAAAAAAAAAAAAAAAAAAGAAAGGGAAAACTCGGAAGTTGCTGTTCAGTGGATATAACATTTCATTTGTTGAGAATAATTTTCTTTTTTTGTTGAGTTAAATAGATAATCTTACCCCTATTTTTACATATAAGAAGGCTTAAGTCTTTTTTGTCAAAACTAGTTAGACTGGGTTTATGAGAAGAAATATGGTGACTGGACTGAGACCTATGCCTGTGTTTGTTGATACTTGGAAGTATTTTATTTTATTTTATTTTATTTTATTTTATTTTATTTTATTTATTTTATTTTATTTATTTTATTTTATTTTATTTTATTTTATTTTATTTTATTTTATTTTATTTTATTTATTTTTTCTTTTTGAGACAGGGTCTTGCTTTGCAGTTCAGGCTGGCTCTGAGCTCACTATGTAGCCCAGGCAAGCCTCGAACTCAACAATCCTCCTGTCTCTGCCTCCCGAGTGCTGGGATTACAGGCGTGAGCCACCACGCCTGGCTGTCGAGAATAATTTAATAGATGTTCTCTACAGCATAGTACCTATAGTCAACCAAGAGGAACTGCACACTTAAAAACGTATTAAGAGAATAGATATCATGTTGTTTTCTAAGTATAACTAAAAAGCAGTATGAATGAAACTTTAAGTTGCTTTTAGAGCATATGTAGTGCTACGGTTTGTGTCTAGATGTCCCCCAAGGCCTCATGCAGTCATAGGTATGGCTCTTTCAGAGGTGGCTGGATCTAGAGTGTGTGATACAAATTAATTCATGGTGCAATGGTAGGCTCAAGGGCACTAGGATGAAGATATGAGAGCTGTTTGTCCTCAGTAGCCTGGATAAGATACAAGGGATAGAAAGAGCTGCAGTCTTCCCTCACTGCTTGCTGCTTTCTACCCACCATAATCTGTTTCTGCTCTGTGATCCTTGCCTCCCAGGCTGCACTGCCTTGGAACCAGCTCATTATGGACTGAAATCTCTACAAACTGTGAGCCAAATAAACTTTCTTCCTTTAACTCTGGATATTAGGTATTTTGTTTCACCAATGAGAGATCTAAGACATTTAGTTTTCAATAGTTTGCTATGGTAGGTTTATCTTCATTTATTCTTATTAGATTTTCTCAGTTCTTGAATATGTATCTTTCTCTCATTATTCCTGTGAGTTTTTCAGTCCTTTCTCTTCTTTTACTCTAACCTAGATAATACATAAATGAGGCCATTAGCTCTGGGTCCCCAGGCCTCTAAAGCTCTGTTGAACATTTGCTTAACACTTTATAGTCTTATTTAGATTGGGTTGTTTCAGGTTGCTTCTCTAAAGGATTCCTTCTGTCCTCTCTATTTTTCACTCATCTTCAGCTACTGAATTGTTTTCTTTTATTTTGGGGGGGGGGCTAAAATTTCCACTTGATTTTTCTTTGCACCTTCTACTTCTTGGTACATTATTCCATTCATTTGTTGGTGCTTCCTCATTTGACATTTGTTTCTGGTGTCTTCAAAATTGTTCCGTGTTGCACTTTTTGATGGTTCTTGAAAAATGTCAAGATTTCTAATGCTTCCATCATCTTGATGTATTGCTTGTCTCTTTTCACTGGGATCAATATCTCCCTGACTGCTGGAATATTGTAGATTCTTGACTGAAATCTGAAAATTAGGCATATTATCCTATTAGAATGTGAATGGGTTTTTTGTTTGTTTGTTTGTTTGTTTTTTGAGTCAGGGTCTCGCTTTGTAGTTCAGGCTGGCCCCAAGTTCACTATGTAGTCCAGGCAAGCCTCGAACTCAGCAATTCTCCTGTCTCTGCCTCCCAAGTGCTGGGGTTAGAGGCGTGAGCCACCACGCCCAGCACTGTGAATGTTTTTTAAACTTTTATTTCAGCTACTTCTTCATGTCCAGAAAAGGAGAAGACTGCCCCCCACTTCCTTTCTTACCTGCCTTCCCTTTGGACCAATGTGACTGCTAGTTTTTGTTAAGAAAATGTTCCTGCAACCAGAATTTGATAAATGGACTCAGGAATACAACCTTGGGAATAAGGAGCTCAATTCATTGTGTGAATTGCAGCCCCTCGAGTCCTCCTTGCATAGTATATTTTCAAGCCTTTTTAAACAGTTATTTTATGTTATTGCCTAAGTTTTATAGTTGTTTTCAACAGGGGAATTAGTGTGATTCGAGCTATTACACCTGACTATAACCAGAAGTCCAAAGCATTGCAATGCTCTTTTATTTTATGTGTCCATTGACCCTTTTAAGCACTTGTCTGGATTTCAGCTGTTGCCAACAGAAGAGTGACATTTTCCGGCTGGACTTTTATGCTGATTTATTTTTATTGACGAGAAATTCTTATACATCACTGTCATCTATATCCTTTAAATTAATTTTTAAAGAATTAATTGAAGTAAAGAGAATGAGAAAAGATTGTAAATAAAATTATGAATTCTACTCAAAGATTCTTTATCATTAAAGTTCATGTCTATTGTCCTGCTTAACAACCACTTTTCCTTCAGTGGGAAAATAACTGGTGGAGATTTTCATTTTCAAGAAAGATACTGTTATTCCTTACTTTGGAAAACTAGAAAGGGCAAGTAGAAATGTGTACACAGCAAGACTAAAGTTCAGCATTGTCTACTGATACTTATTCTGCCACACCTAGGAAATCAGTCAAGCTGTAAATCCTCACAACCTGCCTGTGTTCATTAGATTAGAAACTCAGAGCTGAATCCCAGCACCTATCCTTTATGAGGTCTTTAGCTGTTATGAGGTCTCTAGTTGTCCCTGCTTCTGGCAAACAGGAACTAGTTGTTTATCTTATTGTACTGGGAACCACATTTTGAACTGCATTGTTCCAGAGAAATAATAGCTGGCACACAGTAAGGGGTTAACAAAAGTTTATTGAATAGCTGAATAGATTATGCTAATTTATTCATGCTATCATCAAGAATTGCTTGCCATTTGGAACCAAAGTCACCAAGACTTTATCACAGATCAAGCAGGACTAGTTGCCTGTACTGAATCTCATATAATCGCCTCACGGCTGTGACTGTCCTCTGCTAACCAACTCCAAGCAGGGCTAGAGAACTGCCTCCGTCTTCTGTTGCCTGACAGCGGTGGTTCTCAATGTATGGTCCTGAGAAGGCGGCAGCTGCGTTTCTAACCACCTGTTAGGACCGCAAGCTCCGTGCTCAGCTGAACTCACCAACTCAGAGGGTTGCACACTTTCCAGGTGTTATGAGGACAAACATATCCGAGAAGCACCTTCGAAGGCTATGTGTTTGTGTAACATGGCACCAAAATATATGAAAAAGTTAATTAAGGTGATATACCAACTAGCCGGCAAGGTAAGAAACAGTAAAAATTCATGCATTTTGAACTCCTTATTTAAGAGAAACCATGCAAAATTGAAGCTGGAGTGGAATACTTAACATTATGTTCTCAAGTTGTAACCAAGACACTATCCCCCATGGAAATACCAGGGGATGAAAAAATGTTAGAGTGTCTAGAGTATCTGAAGAAAACAGATCAGCTCTCAATACAAATTTGCTGAGCTCAGAAAGCAGAAACTGATGTATGACCCTACCAGAGAGGTGGTATCTCAGTTATAGAGCGCAGACCTACTGTGTCTGAGGTCCTGGGTTTCATTTCCACCACAAAGAAGATTGCATTTTTCTTTCCACTGAGCCCTCCTCTTGTTTGTTGTTGTTGTTGTTGTTTGGTTTTTTCATATCTAAAGTCCGAAAGCTGGTAGCAAGGTGAGATGGAAAGAGTGGAGTTACCAAGTAACAAAGTAGGAAAGAAGCCAACATACTCCTCTTTTCTGTTACAGGCTTCCCAGAACTTCGGGCTTCTGTGGTCTGGGAAATGAGAATATTTTAAAACTAAATCAAAACCAGGCCGGAGTGTTAGCTCAGTGGTTCCGGCGCCTGCCTCGCAAGCGCAAGGACCTGAGTTCGATCCCGGTAACCACATACAATGCTGGGCGTGGTGGCTCACGCCTGTAATCCCAGCACTCGGGAGGCAGAGACAGGAGGATTGCTGAGTTCGCGGCGGCTTGCCTGGGCACCATAGTGAGCTCAGGGCCAGCCTGAACTACAAAGCGAGACCCTGTCTCCAAAAAGCAAAAAAAAAAAAAAAAAAAAAAAAAAAA
>PVIC010013414.1:0-18950 GCA_004025085.1 Thryonomys swinderianus
TACCCAAAAGAATTTAAAAACTCACATTGGAAAGACAGATGTACACCCTTGTTCATAGCAGCTCAGTTCGTGATAGCTCAATCTTGGAAACAACCCAAATGTCCATCAACTGGAGAGTGGATAAAGAAGATGTGGTTTTTTTACTGAACATTTTTAACGTTCATCTTTTCTAACTCTTGCAACAAATTTAGTTAATCTTTAATTAAAGTAAAATATTAAAACTGAGTTTTCTGGTATAGGCACATCCTTCATAAACTAAATAGCTGATATCTTTTATCTCATGCTGTGGAAATGTAAACCTTTCAATTTTCTTCAGCGTCTTGGTACAGATGGTTTCTTATTGCAGAGCAAACAACTGTCACTTTATTATACCAATATCTAAAAGACGGCATGATTACATTTACATCAATCACCTTGACTAATAGAGACAAAAATCATTACATTATTGCAAAATAAATACCTTCCACTTTCTAGAGAAGTGTCTATGATTTGCAGCCCTCATTTGTGATTTGTAGGGTAGAGTCAGTCACGTGACAACATTCTATTATCGAGTCAGAGATGACAAAGGAAAAATTCTTCAGAGGACAAGCAAATGGTGTTTCATAATTCCAGAAACTGTCAGCAATTTTTTGAGTTCAAGAGAATGTTCTAATAAGAATCCAGCTGAATGATTCAGTTGTCTAACGCTATGGTGCTGTCTTCATTTATGAGAGGCCTCAAAGCGTTAACTGACAGGAGACAAAAACTAAGTATCTTGCTCTCTCTAGTTGTTCTGGGAAACACTGCTACCTACATAAGCTGTGATTTTAACTAAAATCGTAACTACTGCTGATCAAATTTTGTCCTTTACAATTATGTCCACCAACTAGGCAACACTGAAGTGGGTTATGGTGTTAAAAAATTAGAAAACAAACTGAGAATATAATAATGTATTTATTAACTCTCCTCATTTTAATACACAGCCTGGTTTTAGGGATTGACAAATAGTGTTTCCAGGTTTGAAGACCACTTTATAAGGACCAAGAAATTTTACTAATGGATATTTTATTTGCTTTTTCCTTCCTTGTATACACAGATGGATGTGTGATTATATATGGAAAACATCTTAAAGTGATACAGCTATTGGAATGCTTTAATTTTTAAAATGTAGAATCTCGTATTCAAGTGTATAATTATATTAGTTAACAGCCACAGTCCCTTCTTAAGGCATATCTTTCCACATTGTTCCCTGAATAGCAAGAAATTCTGGTGACAAATGTTATCTGCACCCCATAAATAATTTTGGATTGCTTGAGGAACAGTGTGGACTTTTGCCTTTTGTGTGACATTCATACATCGTCTTTCCAAGTATATAATTTATCTGTTAGTTATGCAAACAATAACTGTGTCGTTTTGCTTTGCATTTTCCCTTCTTTATCTTTTCAACTAAATGTAGCACAGCCATTTAGTTGTTTTGCAGTTATACGGCAATGGGAAAATACAATTTTTAACATTAAAAAAATTAAGACTTCTCTTGAGCAAGTTAAAAACAGCTGAACAAAAACACTTCAAACTTGGCAGGTGGCTAGAACTCCTGAGGAGTCATGCCACAGCTAAGTTGCAAAGAAGTATTTGCAAATGGAGCGTAGAGCTTCTTAAATGTCCCTTCTGAGTCCAAACTTTCGGCAGATGTCAAGATGTTAGGAAATCATCTTAGAAGAGAAGGAACTAACCTCACTCTCTTTTTCACCTCTGCCCAGAGAGATTATAGTAAACACCAAGCCAATCCGGGGCTTGAAAGAGAATTCTATCATAGTCATTGAGAAAGATTTTCACTCCTCTGGGTGAACAGTGCAGTTGAAACCATATTGGCAAGAGTTCTGGACCTAACCATGTGAATCATTAGTTGCCCATGTTTAAGGAACTATTTCATCTTCTTGGAGCATCTGTTTTTCCACGCACCCAGTGTACATCACAATAATATCAGCTGAATCTGAGCGAAAATATTTTTAATTTGAATCTTTATTGGTACATTATATATATACATTACAATTACACACAACCTTGGGAATTTGTACCAGCATATGACATGACTTATTTTCATTTTTTCTCATTCCCCTGCCCAACCTGCAACCTCCTGCCCCCTATATAGGTAAGTTTTGTTTCCTTTTTTTTAACCACCCCTTTGAGCTAAAATACTTTTTTGTATATTTTGAAAAAGTAAAAGCAGTTGAAATCATCTTACATTCCCCTCATCTCACCTGTACTCCCAGTTGCACAACACAACATCATTGGATTGTGCTGATTTTCTATGTGGTGTTACTGACATAGACTCGATGCAGCAGTAGAAGAATTTGAGCTCTCACCATCCTCAGATGCAACACCTGTGATTCTGACTATTCAGCGCCAAGGACATTAATGTGTCCAGGTCAATCATTTGAAAACCTAGTGTAGTCAAGGAGGTGAAAACAATGAAGTGGCCTCTCTGATTTGCTAAGCAGATGATCAAAACATTGGACCTCGTCTAAATTTTCATCATATTCAATTTCAACATTTTTAGTAATAGGAGTGTTAACTATGATTATGCAACCCAAGATACATTTGTTGGCAAGATAAAGTGAGGAATAAATGAAGCAATAGACACATAATAGAGTATGTATTGAAATTAGAGCAAGAATTTAAGAGAGTTTTAAGAGAATAGTGCTGTGTATGTCACACCCACCCATCACCAAGCATAATGTGATACAGAACATTTTGGGAGGTAAAGCATTGTACTTCAGAAGCCTGGAGCACTGTGGCCATGGCTACTTGCCTCAGATGAATCATCTTAAGCGAAGGACTCGTCATATCTCCAGAAAGTGGTCTATATGCTTCATAGTAAATAACCGTCAAAGAGGGAAATAACTATTAGCAGTCGGGCCATCAGCGATGGTCGCCAAGCATGGCTGGGCTATGGAGAAACAAATATAAAATCACCTGGGACAAATAATGACAGTTATACTTTTTCTGATGCTGGGACAGGAACACTGAGTTTTCTGAGAAATGGAAATAAGTTGAAAACGTCAGTTAACAGTAACGGATTTTTGTGGCACTTGGGCTCCTATCACCAAAATAAAGAAAACGGGCTTATTTTCAGCATTCAAGGGACTACAATAGCTTTTAGTGTCATCCTGACATCAGCACTTATATTAACTCCACTGAAATACAAGGCCCAGAAACAGGTATTTTCCCAGTTAGGCAACAGAGTTATGTTGACAATGTGGACTCTCCAGGTAAGGAAGAATTCTGCGCAGAGGTCTGGAGGAATTGAAATCAGGATTTGTGCAGAGGGAGGCTAGGCTGGATATAGGGAGGGGCCGCATTACAAATTCGAGGAACTGAGCCCCCTCCTCCTGCGTTGAGGGGAACTTCACAGATGCTACCGGAAGGTGCAGGGTCACATTCAGATCTCATTTGACGCTGGGAACACTAACAGGTTGATAAATTTGGTTTCCATTTGTAGAAGTGCTCTGTGTCTCCTTGAACTCAATATTTTGTTGACCGTTTAGCCACCCATTCAATGTAATGTTTAAAGTTGAGAAACACCGACTTTACAAGTGTTGTCTACGTTGTAAGTTATACTCATCTATCCTGAAATCCTAGTCACCTTCACCAGCAGATAGGGGACACTTAAATATTTAAAGTGTTGGAACATTTAAATGTCTACTCTTTCATTGCTGGAAGAGACTTTTAAATTCATGATCCACCAACATCTAGAGCTAGTCCAGAGAATTACTTAGTACACACTTTTAGATCCCACATCCAAAATTACCTTGATTCCACAATACAAGTGTTAATTCTAGGGATTAATCCCACCAGTAAGACACAATTTGCACACACAAACATACATACACACTACACACATATACATTTACCCTGAAAGTGGATCTTATTCTTTTTTTAATTGAATTATTTATTGGTACAATTTATATACATCTCAAAATCACGTGGATCTTATTCTTGCTTATCATTGCTTAAATATTTCTAAAACATTTCCAGAGTGATTCATTTGATTATTTCCTTTCAGCCTGTCTAGGGAGATCTGAGCTGCTAACAGTTTTGTTAGATGCCTGCTAGACAACTGAGAGGCCACAATGGAACAGCGATTCTTCACCCACAGAGCTCAAGAGCCACTTAATCAGTGAATAGGGCACTGGCAGAGCTATGGATTGGGATTCCTTTAAAATAGCTCTGCCACAACCCAGGCCAGCTGCTGAGTGAGAGACGAGCCTGTATGGATAACCCAGAAGGAGAATGAAAACCAGCTTCTCTGCCAGCAGACAATGCTGCTTTAAGAGGTATCCATATCCTATGTACTCTTCCTCATCCATGAAATGGGTTGAATGTGTATAGTACCTTTTTATTCTACAGCTGGAGAAACTTGAAACAAATGATTCAGAGGTAAATTCCACATCTCACCTTGGTATGAGAAAATACAGTATATTCCAAATTCCTCAGTTCCTAGAACCATGAGGTTAGTGTTACAAGATCTTGCTTTCTGAGTTACCGTCAATGAACCTGGGATCAAAATTGATTGCTTAGATACTGTTGCTTTTGATTATTTTCTCTCAAATCACACAGAAACGTATTTTCCATATTGTAATCCTTACATAAGATACACCATTTTAATCTATTTAATACTTATGTTCACATCATTATAGCTTAATAGTAGGGATATAGGTAAAGTTTGGGGATCATTTCTTATTTTGTGCTGTTTTGTTTTCTGTGGCACTAGGAATTGAACTCAGGACCTTGCACTTGCCAGGCAAGTGTAGATTATGATCATTTATTTCACCCACCAGGCTGTCAATCAATTTGACTTGAAATATTATCAACACATGAACTTCTAACAGCAACTCTATGAGCCAGTGATGGACTCTGTTTAGAGCTGATCAGTGGATGAAAAGTTCCAGTGATACTTAGTTTCTTTACTCAAGACATTAAACAAAACTTAGTTCATACTTATGAACTAAGAAACATTGCATAGTGCATAAGAAAAATATAAATATAAATTAATAGTTTAAGCATTAATGAAATATAAACTATCAGAAAAGACAAATTAATATGAAATTAAGAAAGAATTTATATAGAGAAATATTTGAGGCATTGTTCAAAGAACACTCAAGATTCAGAATTTTACAGTGACGTCGGTACTTATTTATGCATTTCACACCAATGGGAGAAAATGAGAGGTGACATTGTTAACCAATCTGGTGCTGAGGTCATTCGTCAGTAGTCAATTTTCAGCAACCATCACCCTTACAATAAAACAAGCAACTCAACTCAATTACTGCAGTGACCCTTCATTTTGTCACAAAAAATTTTAAAAGCGTATAGAACAGAATGAGACACTCCTAGGTTCAAATCTTAGCTACAAAATCATCTAACGTGTACTTGAGGAAGTAGCTTAAGATATCAGAATTAATTTACACATGCAAATAATCTCACCTTTACCAGTGAGAAGTATATAAGTTATTAGCCAGATGGCCTGGCATGGTTCCGTACTACTATTATTTAAATAGGTATAATACCAGTATATGTTAGAGACAGTGGTGAAACTTTGTGTTCCTTTCATAAAATACTTAAAATGCCAGATGGAATTTCAATCAAACTTTATAAACTTCTGACTTTTAGAACACAATTAGTAGTTCAGATTAATGTGATATATTAATCAATACCTTAATTTACATCAAGCCAATTGTTTTCTCCAAGCTCAATATACATTTTTATTTTATAATGTTGTTATACCATGTGATATATAGACCAGTTAGTCTCATGTTCCAATTAATTGTTTCCCACTAGTTTTCCTCTTAATGAACTGTGACGTTTAAGTGGAGTTCAGGTTATTGATATATCCCCTGCCTATAGGCATTTCGAAACCTTTAGAAAATGACATCATATGTAGGAATGAATTAATGCATGGCTATAACACGAGAGTGTTCCATACTGGTTCAGAAGATCTTAGGCGGGATCTATTCCCCTTCTTTTTATTTCACCATTAGAACTGGGACATCTTACTAAAAACTGATGGAAGCTGAAAATTTTGGACAAATGAAAGGAAGGTCAAGCCTACTGGGAAAATTGTATAGGGCAACTCATGTCTACAATCGCAGACAGCTATCATTTATTCTGTAGCACCGATGAGAGATGTTTTAGCTTTGACGAACTTAAATCTAAAATAGCAACACATCTCAAGTATTTTTTTATAAATTGAATTCTTCATTGGTACAATTTATATACATCTCAAAATCATGTATAACATTCAAGTAATTTTTAAAGTCCAGGAAATATAATTTCTGTCCTTTAAAAAGATAAGAATTTGGGCCGGAGGGATAGCTCAGTGGTTCTGGCGCCTGCCTCGCAAGCTCAAGGAGCTGAGTTCGATCCCCGGTAACCACATATAATGCTGGGCGTGGAGACACGCCCACCAACAATCAACACCGCATACCACAATGCCAGACGTGGTGGCTCATGCCTGTTATCCCAGCACTCGGGAGGCAGAGACAGGATTGCTGAGTTTGCGGCGGCTTGCCTGGGCACCGTAGTGAGCTCAGGGCCAGCCTGAACTACAAAGCGAGACCCTGTCTCCAAAAAGCAAAAACAAAACAAAAAAGATAAGAATTCATTTCATATGTGACTGATACTCAATACTGGGGATAATCAGCTATGAGGATTAAATCAGGCTCAGTATCAAAAACTTTGAGTTTATACGACATTAAAAGAAAAACTAGAAAAGGAGATGGATGAAGAGGAAAGATCAATAGAAGGAAATTTCCAAGTATACTATATGCATGTACAAATATGAGAGAGTGAAACCAGTTAGACTGTATAAATAATATGTACCAATAGAAAATTGTTTTTAAAAAAGTTACACATAGAGGGGCTGGGGATTTAGGTCAAGTGGTACCGCGCTGACCTTGAACACACAGGGGCCCATGTTCGATCCCCGGTACCGCCAAAAAAAAAAAAAAAATTGCACACAGGAAAATAGAATTCCAAACAGTTAGCAAATGCATATTTACCCATAAAATTAGAGCTGTAGAACATAGCAGATGAAATAAATGGAAATTTTAAAGCATAAGGAAATAAAATGATATCAGGTATGTTTAAGGTTATATGGCCATAGACAAAAGGGTACTTACATATATGAATGGTAGGAAAAGGGCTGCTTTAGAGGAACATTGTTGTATTTTGAATGACAGCCTGGGTGCCACTACTCAGTGAATACATAATTTTCAATTGTTTACTCTGCCTGGCAATATACACAGCACATTTTGGAAGACAATGCGGTTTCATTTACATGGGCATGATATTTGAAAACAACAACTAAAGATTTTGTTCTTTTGCTTGTTCATTTATTTTTATATTAATTCAAAGTTAGCTGATAAAATAGAAAGTAAATTGTTACTGCATAATACAAAATTCAGCAGAATAATTTGGGACTCTGATGGAAGCCAGGATGTAGCCATCCAGCCCTGTTCAGTTCTTGTTTCAAAGAATTGATTCATAGTTTTTAAGTTTTCCCTGCCTTTCTTTTCACCTTTTGCAGCAAAGTCTAAAAAGGTTTGAACAGTAGAAAATTCTCTTAAAAAGTTCCAAAAGGCATGTGGTATCTGCTGAATTCTGTCACGAAACTGAAAAGAACAAAAAAGTCATATTTAAACTCAAATCTCTGGAGGGACTTTGTGCTGCCACACATACAGTGAAACACCTCTGGAACCTGCCTCTACCATCTCCACACTTGATGGCAGTGTTCTGCAGCAAATCCCAAAAATACTCGGGCAAGGTTCAGCCTGCCTTCAGTTTTTTGGGAAGCCAGGCTTCATGTGAATGTGCACACGATTCTTCCTGAGAATCATCAGTGCTTTGTCAAATTCTAAAAATGTCTTTTAAATGACCATGAAAGTAAAAAGACAGTGAAATGTGAGAGGCAACCCACAATGTGGACATCATAATTTCTGCTCCCAACTCTGAGTGTCCAAATTATCTAAGCACAGAAAGTACACAGTTAGCACACAGAATGCAAAGGAAAGAGACTGAACACAGTCTCCCTTTGGACTCTGGGTCTCTGTTCCTTTTTTTTTTTTTTTTTTGGTTGTTGTTTTTTGTTACCTACCCGAACTTTCAGGTGCAAAGCAGAAGAAAAGAAATCACACATTTCTTTAGGTTTCTGTTTTGGGCTTTGTAGTGGCACTACTGTTGAATCCCAGATCTTTGGTTAATAAAACAAGGTTTTCAGAGGTGAAAAAAAGTCTGATCATAGGGAGAAAAAGTTGTCTAAGTTATATGTAATTATTTAAGTGTAAATTGTGAGTTGGTGTCTATAGACATAATCCTGTGTATATGTGTATCTCTGTGTGTATGTAAATCTGTCTGTGTGGTCCCAGAGACATCAATTTAACTCACATGGATATTTATTTCTGAGTATGACTGTTGGACCTACATCACACAACCATTCGAATTTCTATCCCAACTGCTTGCTCTTCAACTCTGTAGATAATTAAATATTTGTAGTTGCATGGTGGAAGCAGAATCAGTAACAGACTTTCTAGTTAAATAGTTTGTACCTATTCACAATTTTGGGCATTTGTTAGTTTCAGAAGAAATTGTTGCTGATGAAATTTACTCAGTGTTTTACTCAAATGTATGGAGTGTTAAATTTGGCTGCCATTATTATGCAAACTGTATTCTCATGAGGGCACTGTTTCTTAGGGCAAAGGCTTCAAAGGAAATTGCAGAAGATAAAGTAACGCACTGGCTCCCAAAACGCAGATGGACTTGATCTCTTTAGTTCTGAGTCGTCACACAATCAGGTGATAATAATAGGATTATCACCTAGAACTATAGCCATTTTTATTTTCTTCTAGGGGTACACTCACAGATAGTTCTTTTTGAATCTTGTAAGTCATTAGATCCACATGAAGATATATGAAAACATATGGAGACAACTAATAACTACTGCTAATTGTGAGTTTAGAAATATTAAGCTCTACTGATGGCTAATGTTTTTTTTGACATTACAGGTTCCAAGGCATGTCATCAGTCTCTGTGTCTTTTCACTCTGTTCCTTATTCTCTCCTTCTCTAATACTTTGTAATAGCTCTATAGGAAAAATACAATAATTTTATTATAATTCTTATTTTGATGTTGGGAAAATTAAATATATATATATATATATATATATATATATATATATATATATAATGTGTTCTAAAGAAAATTGAAAACTGATAAAAGCAATAGCAGTTGCACTCAAACCTGTTGACATTTTAAGTAGTATTCAGAGTAATGTCATCTTCTAAGCTGGGTAGAATTGCAACATATCTACCAAGTATTAGGGAACTATTACAGTTTGAGTTAAGATGTCCTAAAAGCCTCATGTATTCATAAGTGTTACCTTTTCCAGATGTGACTTTATCTAGAATATGCGATGCCAGAATTAAGGGCAAGTGATTATGAAACCACTGCACTAATTGGTTTAGGATCACCTTAATCCCAAGAGTGTGGTAAAAAGGTAAAAGAGGGCAAATGGTGCTGCTAAATTTCCCTGTTGCATTTGCTACTGTACGGACACCATGAGCTGTTTGTTCTGTTCTTCCCCTTTGCCATATGTCACTCTGCCTTGGAGCTAGGCAATTGTGGATGGAAACTTCTGCAAACTGTAAGCTAAATAAATCCTTTCTCTTTTAACTTTGAGTGTCGGACATTTTGTCTCAGGAGCAAGAGAAAAATAATTCATCATTTGGTACCAGGAGAGGGGCCATATTATGACACTATCTGGACACATGGCTCAAGAGCATTTGTTCTTGTCTTGTGGGCAGAGGAAGAATTAGGAACAATTGAGAGATGCTGGCTGAAAAAGTAGAGCTGGAAATTCTCAGGTTGTACATTAAGGGAAGCTTTGATCAGAGCTCAGAAGGCCAGAAAGCCAATAAATATCAGGCTCAGGAGGTTTCTGTTCAGAAGAAGAACTGCAGTGGCTGGTAGACTTCAGATAATGTGTATTATGCTATGATATAAAGTTGTCTGTATTTTCCCTACGTCCAGAGACTTTGCTTGAGATTGAGAGTAAGGGCAATAGACTAATTAATATGCCAGAAGAAATTTCAAGGCTCTCCAATGTTGAGGTGGTGGCGTAGCTACTGTTGAAGGCTTTTAGTGAGATTTATGTTGAGAATAAAAACAATGAGCCCAGTAGAATGATTTAAAATGTTTTGTGTTTGACCAGAAAGGAAGCGCCAATAAAATTCACCTACAAAGTTAAAGCAAACGAGATCTTGACTTCTGGGAAAGAACACAAGACTAGAAATGATGAGAACATCACAAGAAGTAGGATGACTCTACCTTTTGGAATGTCAAAACTGCAAAATGAAAGACTTTGCTTTGTAAAGAGGCCCTCCCAGGTCACCACATTCCAAAATTACACTGGCCTAGGAAACTTGTGCCTCAGGATTTGATTCATTGGCACTGGATCCCTATAGCCAAGACAAAAGGAAGCCTGGCCATTATTGCTCTGACTGGCAGCACACCTCAGCATCAACCACATGGTGCTAGTTTTAGTTGCATGCAGATTACAAGAGCTGTTAGGTCAAGAAGGCTTCCAACTAGATTTTAGAGAAAGACCTTAGAAGCTTCTCGGTGTTCCTCTAAAAGGTTGATGTGTAAAAATGTGAGCATGAAGTCAACACTGCAGTGGAGATACTAGAAGTTTGGAGAAGTCAGGAATGTGGATCACATGAAGAAACCTCAAAGGAGAGAGTAGAGCTACTTCAAGAGACAGCGATGGAAGTTCCATAAAGGTGGTGCCACCAGAGCCCTTTGGAGTTCACAACTTCCCAGATTGCCAAAGATGCTGAAAGTGGAACTGTGAGATGCAGTGTTCCTGCTGCTTCTGCCTCCCAAGTGCTAGGATTACAGGCATGAGCCCCAATGCCCAGCATTGTGGTATGTGGTATAGATCGCTGGTGGGTGTGAGTCACCATGCCTGGTATTATTGTATGTGGTTACCAGGGATTGAACCAGGGACCTTGTGCTTGCTAGGCAGGTATCAGAACCACTGAGCTAAATCTCCAGCTCTCCTTTTATTTTCTTTAAGTTATGCTAAGGGAATGGTTATTACCATTCTTATTTTATTATTACAGGAAATAAGTGATGCAACATATTATTACTCCTAGCTTATGACAGAGTCAGGACTTACTACATTATTCTAAGTCTCACACACTTGGAGCAGTTTACAAGATTTTCCATGCATTAAAACCTTAGGGGATCTGACTGTTTTCTTCCGAACCACAACAACGTGACCAAATTCTCATAGAGTCCTCTCATCAACCAATAGTAACAAGTTGAGTTTTGGTTTGAAGTAGATGTGAAAGGAAGCAAGGTGAGAGGAAAATGAAGAAATCTTGTTTCATGAATTTTTTTCTCACCACTCTTCATTTTCAAAACTACGTGAAGTTTACTGGGCATGAACTGAGTGCCTGATTCTCTTCTTGATATTTCTTGTGCAAAATGAATAAACAAAGTCACTTGTTTTAATTTATCCTGTGTATCCAAAGACTTCATTTCTTCTTTCCCAAAGTTCTCTTATCTTACACATTAAATTTTTTCTGTTACTTCTACTTTATTTTATGGAAACTAATTTCTAACATGCTATTTTAGACATAAAAGCAAAAGCTTTTGAAACAAAGGATATTTTCCCCAAAAAAGGCATAATGAAACATATACTAATTTTAAAAACATGATAACATTTTTGGTGAATAAAAATACAGTCTATCAAAAAATTAAAGAAAAATACAGGGGTTATGCTAAAACTGGATAATATAATAGTAACATTAGGGTCTATTTAAATGACACCACAACCAAAAATAGCATAATGCACCTTCTTTTTAAATATAGACTAAACAGTTTTCGGTAGGATAATATCTAAAGTTACAAAGCTCTACATTCAGAGAACTATATTCAATGCAAGTGAATTTACATTTTCTGAGATGGTTAAAGGTATATCTTCACAAGTGATTCCCAACCCAATGGATCTTGTGCTATGGTATCTTCTCACCAAGGTTTCCTCAAGCATCCTAGTGAGTTTATTCCAGGCTCATCACTTCTACAGTTTTCCTCAGCACATAAAGCCTTTAGGAAGCTTCTTCTGAACTCTCACAAATCAGCTACCCAGCAAAGTTCATCAGTTCAATACTTCAGCTACTTCTGTCTGCTGAGCCATGAGTACCTTTCCCTATGAGCCCTACGGAGGGAGTGCAGTGCTTTCCCAGATCTTGACTTGAGCACTCTGCCTCCACCCTAAGAAGTAGCAGTTGGTTAGTACAGCCACTATTCATATATCCATTAGACTTCATTTAATAATTTTGAATATAATTCCATGTTATAATTCATAATTGTATAACAAAATCCAATGCAAATTTCTGTGTAGGTTTTGTTTCCTCATAGATTCCTGTTTTAGTCAGATTCCTCACCTCTGTGACACAGTACCTGATATCCACAGGTTAAAGAAGGAGAAGTTTAATTGACCTCAGTTTTTTTTTTTAATTTGTTTATTTGGTTTGTTTTGTTTGTGGTACCAGGAATTAAACTCAGGCCCTTGTGCTCCTAAGGTAGGTGTGGTACCACTTGAGCTAAATCCCCAGACTCTAACTGAGCTCAGTTTTTCAAGGGATTCAGCGAATCACCTGGATCTAGGGCAGGAACACAGTAGCAGACGGGCCTGGTAGAGCAATCTGCTCAGTTCTGGAAGGTTACAGTGCAGGGCAGGGAAACAAAGAAAGGGAAGGCCAGGCGAGGCATAGGCCTTCATGAGCCACCCAGGTACACCCAGAAATCTGCCCCACTAATCCTGGGGACAGATCTTGTGATAATCAGTTTTTTAGTCCCCACCTTAAACATCCCAATTCCTAATATGTGAATGGAATAGTGCTTTACAATTATAGCTTTTAGTGTGGTTCTTAGAAAAAAAATAGCTCACAATCAAGAATCTAAGCATCTATCTCAAATGACATGTAATATGAAGAGAAATGTTTCATAACCAAGTACATTAAAAGCACATAAATACATTTTAAAAATCAATTAATATAATACATGTATTAGAAAGAATAATAAAAATCATGTCATAATATTTATAGCTTTACAAAAAATGAAAGTATTCAATGTTTATATATGATGAAATACTCTGAGCCCAATAGAAATACAAGGAATTTAACATGATACACATTATCCAAAATTTCTCTTCTAACTAATACTTAATGGTGAAAAATTTGGAAACACGTAAGATGTATAATGAAGCCATAAGAGCGGTTAACCAAAAATATCCTTAAAGGACACAAAAATGTTATTCATAGCTGGGTATGGTGGCTCACGTCTATAATCCCAGCACTTGGGAGGCAGAGGCAGGAGGATTGTTGAGTTCAAGGCTTGCCTGGGTTGCATAGTAAGCTCAGGGCCAGCCTGAACTACAAAGCAGGACCCTGTCTCAAAAAAATGTTATTCATAAAAGCAAAGATTGATATAGTGAGATATGCTTATATTAAAAATATCTCTATCATGGACATAACAAAGAAAGTATAACTATGTCACAGAACGCAAGTTTTCTCTCATATGTCATAACCAGTTTCTACTTCTGTTTTTGATTATGTCTTTCCTACCCTCCAAAATCCCTAGCTCAGTTTTCCACTTCTCCAAATATTCCCATCTGTCTAAGCTTTCACTCCATGACCTCGTTGATGATTTTTAAGTGATCTCAAAAATCAATCTACAATTCCCTGAATCTCACTAAAGAGAGTATATTCATCACCTATTTCATATACACAAATTTTATTTACTTTTTTTTTGAGACAGGGTCTCACTTTGTAGTTCAGGCTGTCTCTGAGCTCACTATGTAGCCTAGGCAAGCTTCAAACTCAGCAATCCTCCTGTCTCTGCGTCCAGAGTGCTGGGATTACAGGTGTGAGCCACCACGCCCAGAAAATTTTATTTACTTTTTATATTTACCAACCATTGAGCTAATCCCTTGAGCAATGCAAAAAATATATTAGACATGATCTTTGATTTCACTTAATTTTCTGCTCAATGGTTCACCATTTTCCATCCACAGTCATACCTCAGATCACAAATATTTCTATTTGCAAGCATTTTGGTCTACAAACAAAGGTGTTTGGCAAATTTTTACTTTTCTTTGCAAACTCTGCCTTGGGTGACCAAAGTGGACATCTTTCTCATGCACACACAAATGTAGCCAATCTTCTCAAAAATTCTACAACAAATTAACTTCATCAACTGAGGTATCATTCTATATTAATGTTGTTTTTCAAACTTAATACTGATTTTTAAAATATGCATGATTATTACATTACTGAGAGCTTTAAAGAATGCACAACAATACTGTACATTAAGTAAATGCCTTACAGATCTTCTTGGTTGGCTGATTGACTGCTTCATTAAATTCAGTGTCAGAGCGTGATTGGAAGAGGCAATTTTGTTCAGATCTTCAGCAACAACAAGCAACAAGGTAACATAAATATCTCTTCCAGTTCTCATGGCTACAAGGTTGTTTTTTTTTTAACCTGAAGTATAACTACTTTCAGTGTTCACACCAGTGCATTTTATTTTATTGAGTATTCTAAGATGAATCTAAATCAATTAAAAATACTATTATATAGTGCAACTCTTCTGAGATATAGACTATTTCTAGAAATATTGTCTCAATATTTAATCCATCTTCATTTTGACAGGCTTATGGGGGAGATTCTTAACAGTAAGTTATTCATTTTATTTCATGAGTATCACTTTTTTAAAGTTCCTTACAAAGTCTAAGACTTTAAGACCATTAAGTTGAAGTGAGATTGACTTATTTAAAAATCAGAATAGAAGAGAGAAGAAGCACCAGGTGAACAAAGCAGGAGGTGTAGACCAGCAAAATCCAATTTCCTCCAGTAAATTACTGTGTGCAGATAACAGCAAACAGGTCATTTAAACAGAGTAGATGAGCCATTTATCCATTGTCTGGAGTTAGCAAAATCATTGACCTGGAGGAACATCCTGGTTATTGACACAGTTTAATGTATGCCATTTATCAAGAATGTACTAGCTTAAAGAATCACTTTAGAGACTTCTTCCAAAATCGGGAATGAAAAGGTACCTTTGCTTAGAGGAAAAGGAACGGAAGGGAACAAATGAACATGCCTTTGGATGGCCTCAATCAGATGGGTGATAAATTTCAATGAGATTGTGACTATGAATTATGAGAGAGTATGTCATATATACATTGTTAACTCTTTATGTATCACCCATAGTAAGAAACTATACATGCTTGTATCATTTTAACGGTGTGAGGGTCTTGTCTTCCCTACTATCTTATATATCTTGTGAATAATGACCATGTATATTTTTCACTGGTTTTGTCCTTAAAGATGCTAACAGCAGAACAGGAGCTTAGTGATTTTGCTTAGTGACTGGTGCAGGTCAACAAATTACTTGATTAAATTTTTTAAACTAGTTTTGTAACAATCCTCAAGTTAGCCCCCTGAGTCAAGAAGTTCCCTTTTGTATATGGGCCCGAGAGTGAACACTTTAGGTTTCATGAGACAGATAATCTTTGCAGTAGTCCTCAAACTTTCTAATTAATATAAAAAGAATGACAGAAGATTGGTAAACTAGTGGAAATGTCTGTAAACTTCATGTACATAAAGAAGCCACCCAGGGGCTAAGCGGTTATGGTGAACTTTCGGCACGTGAGGGCTGCATGAACCACTGAGAGCTCTGAAAGGTTTGCCACCAAATCCTTCCTTAGGCCTCCTTTTCAATACGTTCTTTACTATTATAAGAATACAATAGTCCCTGATCAAAGGTTTTGTAAGAGATAAACTCAGTTAATGATTCTATTATGCAAAATAAAAATTGGACTAGTGAGGCCGGAGATTTAGCTCAGTGATTCCAGTGCCTGCCGTGAAGGGCTAAGGCCCTAGTTTGATCCCGGGAACCACATACAATGCTGGTTGTGGTGACTCATGCCCACCAGCAATCAATACCACATATCACAGTGCTGGTCGTGGTGGCTCACGCCTGTAATCCCAGCACTCAGGAGGCAGAGGCAGGAGGATTGCTGAGTTTGAGGCTTGCCTGGGCTACATAGTGAGCTCAGGGCCAGCCTGAACTACAAAGCGAGACCCTGTCTCAAAAAAAAAAAAAAAAATGGACTAGTTAGCTGCTCAGTGAATTCCAAAATGCAAACTGAGGGAAGAAGCCCAACTAGACCATCAACTAAGCCCACGTGACACAGTGTTCTCAATTACCATTTTTGGAATTATTCAGAACAGTCATGAAATTAACTTTAAAAATACTTTGCTAAATAATTAGCAACAATTGCCTACTGAATTAGTATATTGGTATCCATTATAACAGACCAAAAGAAATAAAGATATGAATGGAACAGGCACTGGAACACGCACTTACATGCAAGAAAGCGTACACACAGTTTGGCAAAACTGAACTCCTAGAAAAATATAATGACTTAAAGAATACATCAAAATAATTTAAATAATAGCAATTCAGACATTTAGACACTAACCACATAGCATGTCACATTTACTAATGATTTTGTGCCATGAAATACTAAATAAAAAAGCATGTGGCAAAATAACCTAAAATTATCCTATTTTTAATATCATATAGTGTTTGTAGTTAAAATTTTTGTAAGATTAATTCAAAAAATATTAATAGTTTTATCTACAGTGTGGTATTGAGATAGTCTTTCATTTCTTACTCTATTTGCTTCTCTGATTTTTAAAAATAAATAATGTCACTTCAGAAAGTATAACATTTTATACCCTTAATTTAAAGGCTGCATATTGCTATCTTAATTGCCTGTTCTGTGTCAGAATAACCATAGTGGAGTCCAGGAAGAGAATTTTATGTCCTGTACTGTCATGTCCAGGACTTCCAACAACAAAGTTTAAATTTCTTCTACTTGGTAGAATGGAAGTTGAGTAAGAAGAGATTGCTTTGGTCACTCTACTTTGAAAATTTCTTTGTTTTGTACCTGAGTGTAGATGATGGTCAACATAAAAATTAATATAACTTTTAAACAATGAAATGATTCAGAAGAAAAGGAAAAATGGACAACATACAAAGTTCATGTATAAGAACAAATGATAAAAGATATGGGAGAGGTGTTCAGCACTGGCATGGTGGGCTGAGTTTCGGAGAGGAGACTTCGTAAAACCCAATGGGCTGATGAAGTATCAGGGTTTAGATTTATGTCAGGTGTGGATTTAGAGGATGTGGAGAGGGGGGCATAATGGACTTCCTTTTCAGTTACTTCTAATGAGCCTATTAATTCCCCTGAAATCTCTCTAAAGTATAAACTTCTTAAAGAAATTTGAGAAATTCTCCAAGTAGAATTTGACTAGGTATTTTGTACTTTACTTGGTAAAACCTAGTCTAAGTACAAAGCTTTAAAGCAAACTTTGACAAATGCAAGTATCTTGAGACTATAATGTTAAGTAAATCAGACACACAAGCTTAGATATCGCATTATCTCTCTTATATGAGAAACAAACTATAAATAAAGAACACAATAAAATATAGATAATAGAGGGGGCCGGAGGGTTAGCTCAGTGGTTCTGGTGCCTGCCTCGCAAGCGCAAGGTCCTTAGTTCGATCCCCAGTAGCCACATATAATGCTGGGCGTGGAGACACGTCCACCGGCAATCAACACCACATACCACATTGCCGGGCGTGGTGGCTCACGCCTGTAATCCCAGCACTCGGGAGGCAGAGACGGGAGGATTGCTGAGTTCGCGGCGGCTTGCCTGGGCACCATAGTGAGCTCAGGGCCAGCCTGAACTACAGAGCAAGACCCTGTCTCAAAAAGAAAAAAAAAAAAAAAAAAAAAAAAAAAAAAAAAAAAAAAAAAAAAAAAAAAAAAAAAAAAAAAAAAAAAAAAAAAAAAAAAAAAAAAAAAAAAAAAAAAAAAAAAAAAAAAAAGATAGATAATAGAAAGTAGGAAATTACATCTTTCTGAAGTGGGAAGGGGAACAAGAGATAGAGGGAGAGAGAAAGGAGGGGAGGGAAAGGGGAATATAAAAGAAATTAAGATATGTTATGTATATATACTAATTCCACACAAGGAATATAAACATTATGTACTGGAAACTTATACTACAACAGGAAGAAATATGTACTTTTAAAAATATTTTCACCTCTTACCAAGTTGTATTCAATATTTCTGGTGAGAGAGAAAATATTTGAGTTTAAATTTTCTCTTGTGTAGTAAACATGATTTGTATTCAAATGCAAAATAAGAGGTTACCTATGAAATATAACTTTGTGTTTTCTGATTTCTATCATGTACTATTTTTAATGTGAGCATATTCTTAAAACTAATCTAAGAAGCCTAGTAAAAACACTAAGCACCTTAATTTGAAATGTTTGCAGTGATTTTATGAGTAACATGAAGGAACACAAATTTTTACAAGTGCATTTTGTAAGTGCTCTATGTTTTTCTGATGAGGAATCTAAGCCTGCATATACAAGATTCTTTAGCTTTCTTGCTTACAGTGAAAATGACTTCTTGTTTACATTTTACTATGTCTCAACAGAGAAAGATGTTGTTCTCAGGATGACAGGACCTATTTGAAGTTTCAAGGTTCCACTCACGAGTCCGGAAGAGAAGAAGTACCAGCCTTCTCTGGCACGTTGTTTATCTGGTGGGCAGAATGAGAGAGTGGAGAATAGAAAAATGAAGAACAATTATGTATACAAAAATAAGCACCAGTTTAACCAAATGCCAAGTATATATTTTTGTTTTAGATTCTCCATTACATTTTTTGGCAATTAACAAGCCTGTTGAACTTTTCTAAATAAGGAATGAAACTCTTTCCCATCACTGGGACAAAACGTCCACCAACCGTAATTTAAGCACAACA
>PVIC010013414.1:19050-38206 GCA_004025085.1 Thryonomys swinderianus
CTCTCTCTCTCTCTCTCTCCCTCCCTCCCTCTCTCTCTCTCCCTCTCTCTCTCTCTCTCTCCCCTCTCTTTCTTTCTCTCTGTTTCCTGGTTGTCAGAGTTTGAACAGATTTCCCATTATTCCCCTTCACCATGCCATTTCTGCATTTGAACCTGGCAACCATAGGTTAAATCCACAGGAAATGTGAGTCAAATAAAACTGTTGTGCTTAAATTACGGTTGGTGGACGTTTTGTCCCAGTGATGGGAAAGAGTTTCATTCCTTATTTAGAAAAGTTCAACAGGCTTGTTAATTGCCAAAAAATGTAATGGAGAATCTAAAACAAAAATATATACTTGGCATTTGGTTAAACTGGTGCTTATTTTTGTATACATAATTGTTCTTCATTTTTCTATTCTCCACTCTCTCATTCTGCCCACCAGATAAACAACGTGCCAGAGAAGGCTGGTACTTCTTCTCTTCCGGACTCGTGAGTGGAACCTTGAAACTTCAAATAGGTCCTGTCATCCTGAGAACAACATCTTTCTCTGTTGAGACATAGTAAAATGTAAACAAGAAGTCATTTTCACTGTAAGCAAGAAAGCTAAAGAATCTTGTATATGCAGGCTTAGATTCCTCATCAGAAAAACATAGAGCACTTACAAAATGCACTTGTAAAAATTTGTGTTCCTTCATGTTACTCATAAAATCACTGCAAACATTTCAAATTAAGGTGCTTAGTGTTTTTACTAGGCTTCTTAGATTAGTTTTAAGAATATGCTCACATTAAAAATAGTACATGATAGAAATCAGAAAACACAAAGTTATATTTCATAGGTAACCTCTTATTTTGCATTTGAATACAAATCATGTTTACTACACAAGAGAAAATTTAAACTCAAATATTTTCTCTCTCACCAGAAATATTGAATACAACTTGGTAAGAGGTGAAAATATTTTTAAAAGTACATATTTCTTCCTGTTGTAGTATAAGTTTCCAGTACATAATGTTTATATTCCTTGTGTGGAATTAGTATATATACATAACATATCTTAATTTCTTTTATATTCCCCTTTCCCTCCCCTCCTTTCTCTCTCCCTCTATCTCTTGTT
This sequence comes from Thryonomys swinderianus, assembly GCA_004025085.1. Taxonomy (NCBI): domain Eukaryota; kingdom Metazoa; phylum Chordata; class Mammalia; order Rodentia; family Thryonomyidae; genus Thryonomys; species Thryonomys swinderianus. The sequence continues at coordinate 20,142 of PVIC010013414.1, forward strand.
CCCCTTCCCACTTCAGAAAGATGTAATTTCCTACTTTCTATTATCTATCTTTTTTTTTTTTTTTTTTTTTTTTTTTTTTTTTTTTTTTTTTTTTTTTTTTTTTTTTTTTTTTTTTTTTTTTTTTTTTTTTTTTTTTTTTTTTTTTTTTTTTTTTTTTTTTTTTTTCTTTTTGAGACAGGGTCTTGCTCTGTAGTTCAGGCTGGCCCTGAGCTCACTATGGTGCCCAGGCAAGCCGCCGCGAACTCAGCAATCCTCCCGTCTCTGCCTCCCGAGTGCTGGGATTACAGGCGTGAGCCACCACGCCCGGCAATGTGGTATGTGGTGTTGATTGCCGGTGGACGTGTCTCCACGCCCAGCATTATATGTGGCTACCGGGGATCGAACTAAGGACCTTGCGCTTGCGAGGCAGGCACCAGAACCACTGAGCTAACCCTCCGGCCCCCTCTATTATCTATCTTTTATTGTGTTCTTTATTTATAGTTTGTTTCTCATATAAGAGAGATAATGCGATATCTAAGCTTGTGTGTCTGATTTACTTAACATTATAGTCTCAAGATACTTGCATTTGTCAAAGTTTGCTTTAAAGCTTTGTACTTAGACTAGGTTTTACCAAGTAAAGTACAAAATACCTAGTCAAATTCTACTTGGAGAATTTCTCAAATTTCTTTAAGAAGTTTATACTTTAGAGAGATTTCAGGGGAATTAATAGGCTCATTAGAAGTAACTGAAAAGGAAGTCCATTATGCCCCCCTCTCCACATCCTCTAAATCCACACCTGACATAAATCTAAACCCTGATACTTCATCAGCCCATTGGGTTTTACAAAGTCTCCTCTCCGAAACTCAGCCCACCATGCCAGTGCTGAACACCTCTCCCATATCTTTTATCATTTGTTCTTATACATGAACTTTGTATGTTGTCCATTTTTCCTTTTCTTCTGAATCATTTCATTGTTTAAAAGTTATATTAATTTTTATGTTGACCATCATCTACACTCAGGTACAAAACAAAGAAATTTTCAAAGTAGAGTGACCAAAGCAATCTCTTCTTACTCAACTTCCATTCTACCAAGTAGAAGAAATTTAAACTTTGTTGTTGGAAGTCCTGGACATGACAGTACAGGACATAAAATTCTCTTCCTGGACTCCACTATGGTTATTCTGACACAGAACAGGCAATTAAGATAGCAATATGCAGCCTTTAAATTAAGGGTATAAAATGTTATACTTTCTGAAGTGACATTATTTATTTTTAAAAATCAGAGAAGCAAATAGAGTAAGAAATGAAAGACTATCTCAATACCACACTGTAGATAAAACTATTAATATTTTTTGAATTAATCTTACAAAAATTTTAACTACAAACACTATATGATATTAAAAATAGGATAATTTTAGGTTATTTTGCCACATGCTTTTTTATTTAGTATTTCATGGCACAAAATCATTAGTAAATGTGACATGCTATGTGGTTAGTGTCTAAATGTCTGAATTGCTATTATTTAAATTATTTTGATGTATTCTTTAAGTCATTATATTTTTCTAGGAGTTCAGTTTTGCCAAACTGTGTGTACGCTTTCTTGCATGTAAGTGCGTGTTCCAGTGCCTGTTCCATTCATATCTTTATTTCTTTTGGTCTGTTATAATGGATACCAATATACTAATTCAGTAGGCAATTGTTGCTAATTATTTAGCAAAGTATTTTTAAAGTTAATTTCATGACTGTTCTGAATAATTCCAAAAATGGTAATTGAGAACACTGTGTCACGTGGGCTTAGTTGATGGTCTAGTTGGGCTTCTTCCCTCAGTTTGCATTTTGGAATTCACTGAGCAGCTAACTAGTCCATTTTTTTTTTTTTTTTTGAGACAGGGTCTCGCTTTGTAGTTCAGGCTGGCCCTGAGCTCACTATGTAGCCCAGGCAAGCCTCAAACTCAGCAATCCTCCTGCCTCTGCCTCCTGAGTGCTGGGATTACAGGCGTGAGCCACCACGACCAGCACTGTGATATGTGGTATTGATTGCTGGTGGGCATGAGTCACCACAACCAGCATTGTATGTGGTTCCCGGGATCAAACTAGGGCCTTAGCCCTTCACGGCAGGCACTGGAATCACTGAGCTAAATCTCCGGCCTCACTAGTCCAATTTTTATTTTGCATAATAGAATCATTAACTGAGTTTATCTCTTACAAAACCTTTGATCAGGGACTATTGTATTCTTATAATAGTAAAGAACGTATTGAAAAGGAGGCCTAAGGAAGGATTTGGTGGCAAACCTTTCAGAGCTCTCAGTGGTTCATGCAGCCCTCACGTGCCGAAAGTTCACCATAACCGCTTAGCCCCTGGGTGGCTTCTTTATGTACATGAAGTTTACAGACATTTCCACTAGTTTACCAATCTTCTGTCATTCTTTTTATATTAATTAGAAAGTTTGAGGACTACTGCAAAGATTATCTGTCTCATGAAACCTAAAGTGTTCACTCTCGGGCCCATATACAAAAGGGAACTTCTTGACTCAGGGGGCTAACTTGAGGATTGTTACAAAACTAGTTTAAAAAATTTAATCAAGTAATTTGTTGACCTGCACCAGTCACTAAGCAAAATCACTAAGCTCCTGTTCTGCTGTTAGCATCTTTAAGGACAAAACCAGTGAAAAATATACATGGTCATTATTCACAAGATATATAAGATAGTAGGGAAGACAAGACCCTCACACCGTTAAAATGATACAAGCATGTATAGTTTCTTACTATGGGTGATACATAAAGAGTTAACAATGTATATATGACATACTCTCTCATAATTCATAGTCACAATCTCATTGAAATTTATCACCCATCTGATTGAGGCCATCCAAAGGCATGTTCATTTGTTCCCTTCCGTTCCTTTTCCTCTAAGCAAAGGTACCTTTTCATTCCCGATTTTGGAAGAAGTCTCTAAAGTGATTCTTTAAGCTAGTACATTCTTGATAAATGGCATACATTAAACTGTGTCAATAACCAGGATGTTCCTCCAGGTCAATGATTTTGCTAACTCCAGACAATGGATAAATGGCTCATCTACTCTGTTTAAATGACCTGTTTGCTGTTATCTGCACACAGTAATTTACTGGAGGAAATTGGATTTTGCTGGTCTACACCTCCTGCTTTGTTCACCTGGTGCTTCTTCTCTCTTCTATTCCGATTTTTAAATAAGTCAATCTCACTTCAACTTAATGGTCTTAAAGTCTTAGACTTTGTAAGGAACTTTAAAAAAGTGATACTCATGAAATAAAATGAATAACTTACTGTTAAGAATCTCCCCCATAAGCCTGTCAAAATGAAGATGGATTAAATATTGAGACAATATTTCTAGAAATAGTCTATATCTCAGAAGAGTTGCACTATATAATAGTATTTTTAATTGATTTAGGTTCATCTTAGAATACTCAATAAAATAAAATGCACTGGTGTGAACACTGAAAGTAGTTATACTTCAGGTTAAAAAAAAAACAACCTTGTAGCCATGAGAACTGGAAGAGATATTTATGTTACCTTGTTGCTTGTTGTTGCTGAAGATCTGAACAAAATTGCCTCTTCCAATCACGCTCTGACACTGAATTTAATGAAGCAGTCAATCAGCCAACCAAGAAGATCTGTAAGGCATTTACTTAATGTACAGTATTGTTGTGCATTCTTTAAAGCTCTCAGTAATGTAATAATCATGCATATTTTAAAAATCAGTATTAAGTTTGAAAAACAACATTAATATAGAATGATACCTCAGTTGATGAAGTTAATTTGTTGTAGAATTTTTGAGAAGATTGGCTACATTTGTGTGTGCATGAGAAAGATGTCCACTTTGGTCACCCAAGGCAGAGTTTGCAAAGAAAAGTAAAAATTTGCCAAACACCTTTGTTTTTAGACCAAAATGCTTGCAAATAGAAATATTTGTGATCTGAGGTATGACTGTGGATGGAAAATGGTGAACCATTGAGCAGAAAATTAAGTGAAATCAAAGATCATGTCTAATATATTTTTTGCATTGCTCAAGGGATTAGCTCAATGGTTGGTAAATATAAAAAGTAAATAAAATTTTCTGGGTGTGGTGGCTCACACCTGTAATCCCAGCACTCTGGACGCAGAGACAGGAGGATTGCTGAGTTTGAAGCTTGCCTAGGCTACATAGTGAGCTCAGAGACAGCCTGAACTACAAAGTGAGACCCTGTCTCAAAAAAAAAGTAAATAAAATTTGTGTATATGAAATAGGTGATGAATATACTCTCTTTAGTGAGATTCAGGGAATTGTAGATTGATTTTTGAGATCACTTAAAAATCATCAACGAGGTCATGGAGTGAAAGCTTAGACAGATGGGAATATTTGGAGAAGTGGAAAACTGAGCTAGGGATTTTGGAGGGTAGGAAAGACATAATCAAAAACAGAAGTAGAAACTGGTTATGACATATGAGAGAAAACTTGCGTTCTGTGACATAGTTATACTTTCTTTGTTATGTCCATGATAGAGATATTTTTAATATAAGCATATCTCACTATATCAATCTTTGCTTTTATGAATAACATTTTTTTGAGACAGGGTCCTGCTTTGTAGTTCAGGCTGGCCCTGAGCTTACTATGCAACCCAGGCAAGCCTTGAACTCAACAATCCTCCTGCCTCTGCCTCCCAAGTGCTGGGATTATAGACGTGAGCCACCATACCCAGCTATGAATAACATTTTTGTGTCCTTTAAGGATATTTTTGGTTAACCGCTCTTATGGCTTCATTATACATCTTACGTGTTTCCAAATTTTTCACCATTAAGTATTAGTTAGAAGAGAAATTTTGGATAATGTGTATCATGTTAAATTCCTTGTATTTCTATTGGGCTCAGAGTATTTCATCATATATAAACATTGAATACTTTCATTTTTTGTAAAGCTATAAATATTATGACATGATTTTTATTATTCTTTCTAATACATGTATTATATTAATTGATTTTTAAAATGTATTTATGTGCTTTTAATGTACTTGGTTATGAAACATTTCTCTTCATATTACATGTCATTTGAGATAGATGCTTAGATTCTTGATTGTGAGCTATTTTTTTTCTAAGAACCACACTAAAAGCTATAATTGTAAAGCACTATTCCATTCACATATTAGGAATTGGGATGTTTAAGGTGGGGACTAAAAAACTGATTATCACAAGATCTGTCCCCAGGATTAGTGGGGCAGATTTCTGGGTGTACCTGGGTGGCTCATGAAGGCCTATGCCTCGCCTGGCCTTCCCTTTCTTTGTTTCCCTGCCCTGCACTGTAACCTTCCAGAACTGAGCAGATTGCTCTACCAGGCCCGTCTGCTACTGTGTTCCTGCCCTAGATCCAGGTGATTCGCTGAATCCCTTGAAAAACTGAGCTCAGTTAGAGTCTGGGGATTTAGCTCAAGTGGTACCACACCTACCTTAGGAGCACAAGGGCCTGAGTTTAATTCCTGGTACCACAAACAAAACAAACCAAATAAACAAATTAAAAAAAAAAACTGAGGTCAATTAAACTTCTCCTTCTTTAACCTGTGGATATCAGGTACTGTGTCACAGAGGTGAGGAATCTGACTAAAACAGGAATCTATGAGGAAACAAAACCTACACAGAAATTTGCATTGGATTTTGTTATACAATTATGAATTATAACATGGAATTATATTCAAAATTATTAAATGAAGTCTAATGGATATATGAATAGTGGCTGTACTAACCAACTGCTACTTCTTAGGGTGGAGGCAGAGTGCTCAAGTCAAGATCTGGGAAAGCACTGCACTCCCTCCGTAGGGCTCATAGGGAAAGGTACTCATGGCTCAGCAGACAGAAGTAGCTGAAGTATTGAACTGATGAACTTTGCTGGGTAGCTGATTTGTGAGAGTTCAGAAGAAGCTTCCTAAAGGCTTTATGTGCTGAGGAAAACTGTAGAAGTGATGAGCCTGGAATAAACTCACTAGGATGCTTGAGGAAACCTTGGTGAGAAGATACCATAGCACAAGATCCATTGGGTTGGGAATCACTTGTGAAGATATACCTTTAACCATCTCAGAAAATGTAAATTCACTTGCATTGAATATAGTTCTCTGAATGTAGAGCTTTGTAACTTTAGATATTATCCTACCGAAAACTGTTTAGTCTATATTTAAAAAGAAGGTGCATTATGCTATTTTTGGTTGTGGTGTCATTTAAATAGACCCTAATGTTACTATTATATTATCCAGTTTTAGCATAACCCCTGTATTTTTCTTTAATTTTTTGATAGACTGTATTTTTATTCACCAAAAATGTTATCATGTTTTTAAAATTAGTATATGTTTCATTATGCCTTTTTTGGGGAAAATATCCTTTGTTTCAAAAGCTTTTGCTTTTATGTCTAAAATAGCATGTTAGAAATTAGTTTCCATAAAATAAAGTAGAAGTAACAGAAAAAATTTAATGTGTAAGATAAGAGAACTTTGGGAAAGAAGAAATGAAGTCTTTGGATACACAGGATAAATTAAAACAAGTGACTTTGTTTATTCATTTTGCACAAGAAATATCAAGAAGAGAATCAGGCACTCAGTTCATGCCCAGTAAACTTCACGTAGTTTTGAAAATGAAGAGTGGTGAGAAAAAAATTCATGAAACAAGATTTCTTCATTTTCCTCTCACCTTGCTTCCTTTCACATCTACTTCAAACCAAAACTCAACTTGTTACTATTGGTTGATGAGAGGACTCTATGAGAATTTGGTCACGTTGTTGTGGTTCGGAAGAAAACAGTCAGATCCCCTAAGGTTTTAATGCATGGAAAATCTTGTAAACTGCTCCAAGTGTGTGAGACTTAGAATAATGTAGTAAGTCCTGACTCTGTCATAAGCTAGGAGTAATAATATGTTGCATCACTTATTTCCTGTAATAATAAAATAAGAATGGTAATAACCATTCCCTTAGCATAACTTAAAGAAAATAAAAGGAGAGCTGGAGATTTAGCTCAGTGGTTCTGATACCTGCCTAGCAAGCACAAGGTCCCTGGTTCAATCCCTGGTAACCACATACAATAATACCAGGCATGGTGACTCACACCCACCAGCGATCTATACCACATACCACAATGCTGGGCATTGGGGCTCATGCCTGTAATCCTAGCACTTGGGAGGCAGAAGCAGCAGGAACACTGCATCTCACAGTTCCACTTTCAGCATCTTTGGCAATCTGGGAAGTTGTGAACTCCAAAGGGCTCTGGTGGCACCACCTTTATGGAACTTCCATCGCTGTCTCTTGAAGTAGCTCTACTCTCTCCTTTGAGGTTTCTTCATGTGATCCACATTCCTGACTTCTCCAAACTTCTAGTATCTCCACTGCAGTGTTGACTTCATGCTCACATTTTTACACATCAACCTTTTAGAGGAACACCGAGAAGCTTCTAAGGTCTTTCTCTAAAATCTAGTTGGAAGCCTTCTTGACCTAACAGCTCTTGTAATCTGCATGCAACTAAAACTAGCACCATGTGGTTGATGCTGAGGTGTGCTGCCAGTCAGAGCAATAATGGCCAGGCTTCCTTTTGTCTTGGCTATAGGGATCCAGTGCCAATGAATCAAATCCTGAGGCACAAGTTTCCTAGGCCAGTGTAATTTTGGAATGTGGTGACCTGGGAGGGCCTCTTTACAAAGCAAAGTCTTTCATTTTGCAGTTTTGACATTCCAAAAGGTAGAGTCATCCTACTTCTTGTGATGTTCTCATCATTTCTAGTCTTGTGTTCTTTCCCAGAAGTCAAGATCTCGTTTGCTTTAACTTTGTAGGTGAATTTTATTGGCGCTTCCTTTCTGGTCAAACACAAAACATTTTAAATCATTCTACTGGGCTCATTGTTTTTATTCTCAACATAAATCTCACTAAAAGCCTTCAACAGTAGCTACGCCACCACCTCAACATTGGAGAGCCTTGAAATTTCTTCTGGCATATTAATTAGTCTATTGCCCTTACTCTCAATCTCAAGCAAAGTCTCTGGACGTAGGGAAAATACAGACAACTTTATATCATAGCATAATACACATTATCTGAAGTCTACCAGCCACTGCAGTTCTTCTTCTGAACAGAAACCTCCTGAGCCTGATATTTATTGGCTTTCTGGCCTTCTGAGCTCTGATCAAAGCTTCCCTTAATGTACAACCTGAGAATTTCCAGCTCTACTTTTTCAGCCAGCATCTCTCAATTGTTCCTAATTCTTCCTCTGCCCACAAGACAAGAACAAATGCTCTTGAGCCATGTGTCCAGATAGTGTCATAATATGGCCCCTCTCCTGGTACCAAATGATGAATTATTTTTCTCTTGCTCCTGAGACAAAATGTCCGACACTCAAAGTTAAAAGAGAAAGGATTTATTTAGCTTACAGTTTGCAGAAGTTTCCATCCACAATTGCCTAGCTCCAAGGCAGAGTGACATATGGCAAAGGGGAAGAACAGAACAAACAGCTCATGGTGTCCGTACAGTAGCAAATGCAACAGGGAAATTTAGCAGCACCATTTGCCCTCTTTTACCTTTTTACCACACTCTTGGGATTAAGGTGATCCTAAACCAATTAGTGCAGTGGTTTCATAATCACTTGCCCTTAATTCTGGCATCGCATATTCTAGATAAAGTCACATCTGGAAAAGGTAACACTTATGAATACATGAGGCTTTTAGGACATCTTAACTCAAACTGTAATAGTTCCCTAATACTTGGTAGATATGTTGCAATTCTACCCAGCTTAGAAGATGACATTACTCTGAATACTACTTAAAATGTCAACAGGTTTGAGTGCAACTGCTATTGCTTTTATCAGTTTTCAATTTTCTTTAGAACACATTATATATATATATATATATATATATATATATATATATATATATTTAATTTTCCCAACATCAAAATAAGAATTATAATAAAATTATTGTATTTTTCCTATAGAGCTATTACAAAGTATTAGAGAAGGAGAGAATAAGGAACAGAGTGAAAAGACACAGAGACTGATGACATGCCTTGGAACCTGTAATGTCAAAAAAAACATTAGCCATCAGTAGAGCTTAATATTTCTAAACTCACAATTAGCAGTAGTTATTAGTTGTCTCCATATGTTTTCATATATCTTCATGTGGATCTAATGACTTACAAGATTCAAAAAGAACTATCTGTGAGTGTACCCCTAGAAGAAAATAAAAATGGCTATAGTTCTAGGTGATAATCCTATTATTATCACCTGATTGTGTGACGACTCAGAACTAAAGAGATCAAGTCCATCTGCGTTTTGGGAGCCAGTGCGTTACTTTATCTTCTGCAATTTCCTTTGAAGCCTTTGCCCTAAGAAACAGTGCCCTCATGAGAATACAGTTTGCATAATAATGGCAGCCAAATTTAACACTCCATACATTTGAGTAAAACACTGAGTAAATTTCATCAGCAACAATTTCTTCTGAAACTAACAAATGCCCAAAATTGTGAATAGGTACAAACTATTTAACTAGAAAGTCTGTTACTGATTCTGCTTCCACCATGCAACTACAAATATTTAATTATCTACAGAGTTGAAGAGCAAGCAGTTGGGATAGAAATTCGAATGGTTGTGTGATGTAGGTCCAACAGTCATACTCAGAAATAAATATCCATGTGAGTTAAATTGATGTCTCTGGGACCACACAGACAGATTTACATACACACAGAGATACACATATACACAGGATTATGTCTATAGACACCAACTCACAATTTACACTTAAATAATTACATATAACTTAGACAACTTTTTCTCCCTATGATCAGACTTTTTTTCACCTCTGAAAACCTTGTTTTATTAACCAAAGATCTGGGATTCAACAGTAGTGCCACTACAAAGCCCAAAACAGAAACCTAAAGAAATGTGTGATTTCTTTTCTTCTGCTTTGCACCTGAAAGTTCGGGTAGGTAACAAAAAACAACAACCAAAAAAAAAAAAAAAAAAAAAAGGAACAGAGACCCAGAGTCCAAAGGGAGACTGTGTTCAGTCTCTTTCCTTTGCATTCTGTGTGCTAACTGTGTACTTTCTGTGCTTAGATAATTTGGACACTCAGAGTTGGGAGCAGAAATTATGATGTCCACATTGTGGGTTGCCTCTCACATTTCACTGTCTTTTTACTTTCATGGTCATTTAAAAGACATTTTTAGAATTTGACAAAGCACTGATGATTCTCAGGAAGAATCGTGTGCACATTCACATGAAGCCTGGCTTCCCAAAAAACTGAAGGCAGGCTGAACCCTGCCCGAGTATTTTTGGGATTTGCTGCAGAACACTGCCATCAAGTGTGGAGATGGTAGAGGCAGGTTCCAGAGGTGTTTCACTGTATGTGTGGCAGCACAAAGTCCCTCCAGAGATTTGAGTTTAAATATGACTTTTTTGTTCTTTTCAATTTCGGGACAGAATTCAGCAGATACCACATGCCTTTTGGAAATTTTTAAGAGAATTTTCTACTGTTCAAACCTTTTTAGACTTTGCTGCAAAAGGTGAAAAGAAAGGCAGGGAAAACTTAAAAACTATGAATCAATTATTTGAAACAAGAACTGAACAGGGCTGGATGGCTACATCCTGGCTTCCATCAGAGTCCCAAATTATTCTGCTGAATTTTGTATTATGCAGTAACAATTTACTTTCTATTTTATCAGCTAACTTTGAATTAATATAAAAATAAATGAACAAGCAAAAGAACAAAATCTTTAGTTGTTGTTTTCAAATATCATGCCCATGTAAATGAAACCGCATTGTCTTCCAAAATGTGCTGTGTATATTGCCAGGCAGAGTAAACAATTGAAAATTATGTATTCACTGAGTAGTGGCACCCAGGCTGTCATTCAAAATACAACAATGTTCCTCTAAAGCAGCCCTTTTCCTACCATTCATATATGTAAGTACCCTTTTGTCTATGGCCATATAACCTTAAACATACCTGATATCATTTTATTTCCTTATGCTTTAAAATTTCCATTTATTTCATCTGCTATGTTCTACAGCTCTAATTTTATGGGTAAATATGCATTTGCTAACTGTTTGGAATTCTATTTTCCTGTGTGCAATTTTTTTTTTTTTTTTGGCGGTACCGGGGATCGAACATGGGCCCCTGTGTGTTCAAGGTCAGCGCGGTACCACTTGACCTAAATCCCCAGCCCCTCTATGTGTAACTTTTTTAAAAACAATTTTCTATTGGTACATATTATTTATACAGTCTAACTGGTTTCACTCTCTCATATTTGTACATGCATATAGTATACTTGGAAATTTCCTTCTATTGATCTTTCCTCTTCATCCATCTCCTTTTCTAGTTTTTCTTTTAATGTCGTATAAACTCAAAGTTTTTGATACTGAGCCTGATTTAATCCTCATAGCTGATTATCCCCAGTATTGAGTATCAGTCACATATGAAATGAATTCTTATCTTTTTTGTTTTGTTTTTGCTTTTTGGAGACAGGGTCTCGCTTTGTAGTTCAGGCTGGCCCTGAGCTCACTACGGTGCCCAGGCAAGCCGCCGCAAACTCAGCAATCCTGTCTCTGCCTCCCGAGTGCTGGGATAACAGGCATGAGCCACCACGTCTGGCATTGTGGTATGCGGTGTTGATTGTTGGTGGGCGTGTCTCCACGCCCAGCATTATATGTGGTTACCGGGGATCGAACTCAGCTCCTTGAGCTTGCGAGGCAGGCGCCAGAACCACTGAGCTATCCCTCCGGCCCAAATTCTTATCTTTTTAAAGGACAGAAATTATATTTCCTGGACTTTAAAAATTACTTGAATGTTATACATGATTTTGAGATGTATATAAATTGTACCAATGAAGAATTCAATTTATAAAAAAATACTTGAGATGTGTTGCTATTTTAGATTTAAGTTCGTCAAAGCTAAAACATCTCTCATCGGTGCTACAGAATAAATGATAGCTGTCTGCGATTGTAGACATGAGTTGCCCTATACAATTTTCCCAGTAGGCTTGACCTTCCTTTCATTTGTCCAAAATTTTCAGCTTCCATCAGTTTTTAGTACGATGTCCCAGTTCTAATGATGAAATAAAAAGAAGGGGAATAGATCCCACCTAAGTTCTGAACCAGGATGGAACACTCTCTTTCGTGTTATAGCCATGCATTAATTCATTCCTACATATGATGTTATTTTCTAAAGGTTTCGAAATGCCCATAGGCAGGGGTACATCAATAACCTGAACTCCACTTAAACGTCACAGTTCATTAAGAGGAAAACTAGTGGGAAACAATTAATTGGAACATGAGACTAACTGGTCTATATATCACATGGTATAACAACATTATAAAATAAAAATGTATATTGAGCTTGGAGAAAACAATTGGCTTGATGTAAATTAAGGTATTGATTAATATATCACATTAATCTGAACTACTAATTGTGTTCTAAAAGTCAGAAGTTTATAAAGTTTGATTGAAATTCCATCTGGCATTTTAAGTATTTTATGAAAGGAACACAAAGTTTCACCACTGTCTCTAACATATACTGGTATTATACCTATTTAAATAATAGTAGTACGGAACCATGCCAGGCCATCTGGCTAATAACTTATATACTTCTCACTGGTAAAGGTGAGATTATTTGCATGTGTAAATTAATTCTGATATCTTAAGCTACTTCCTCAAGTACACGTTAGATGATTTTGTAGCTAAGATTTGAACCTAGGAGTGTCTCATTCTGTTCTATACGCTTTTAAAATTTTTTGTGACAAAATGAAGGGTCACTGCAGTAATTGAGTTGAGTTGCTTGTTTTATTGTAAGGGTGATGGTTGCTGAAAATTGACTACTGACGAATGACCTCAGCACCAGATTGGTTAACAATGTCACCTCTCATTTTCTCCCATTGGTGTGAAATGCATAAATAAGTACCGACGTCACTGTAAAATTCTGAATCTTGAGTGTTCTTTGAACAATGCCTCAAATATTTCTCTATATAAATTCTTTCTTAATTTCATATTAATTTGTCTTTTCTGATAGTTTATATTTCATTAATGCTTAAACTATTAATTTATATTTATATTTTTCTTATGCACTATGCAATGTTTCTTAGTTCATAAGTATGAACTAAGTTTTGTTTAATGTCTTGAGTAAAGAAACTAAGTATCACTGGAACTTTTCATCCACTGATCAGCTCTAAACAGAGTCCATCACTGGCTCATAGAGTTGCTGTTAGAAGTTCATGTGTTGATAATATTTCAAGTCAAATTGATTGACAGCCTGGTGGGTGAAATAAATGATCATAATCTACACTTGCCTGGCAAGTGCAAGGTCCTGAGTTCAATTCCTAGTGCCACAGAAAACAAAACAGCACAAAATAAGAAATGATCCCCAAACTTTACCTATATCCCTACTATTAAGCTATAATGATGTGAACATAAGTATTAAATAGATTAAAATGGTGTATCTTATGTAAGGATTACAATATGGAAAATACGTTTCTGTGTGATTTGAGAGAAAATAATCAAAAGCAACAGTATCTAAGCAATCAATTTTGATCCCAGGTTCATTGACGGTAACTCAGAAAGCAAGATCTTGTAACACTAACCTCATGGTTCTAGGAACTGAGGAATTTGGAATATACTGTATTTTCTCATACCAAGGTGAGATGTGGAATTTACCTCTGAATCATTTGTTTCAAGTTTCTCCAGCTGTAGAATAAAAAGGTACTATACACATTCAACCCATTTCATGGATGAGGAAGAGTACATAGGATATGGATACCTCTTAAAGCAGCATTGTCTGCTGGCAGAGAAGCTGGTTTTCATTCTCCTTCTGGGTTATCCATACAGGCTCGTCTCTCACTCAGCAGCTGGCCTGGGTTGTGGCAGAGCTATTTTAAAGGAATCCCAATCCATAGCTCTGCCAGTGCCCTATTCACTGATTAAGTGGCTCTTGAGCTCTGTGGGTGAAGAATCGCTGTTCCATTGTGGCCTCTCAGTTGTCTAGCAGGCATCTAACAAAACTGTTAGCAGCTCAGATCTCCCTAGACAGGCTGAAAGGAAATAATCAAATGAATCACTCTGGAAATGTTTTAGAAATATTTAAGCAATGATAAGCAAGAATAAGATCCACGTGATTTTGAGATGTATATAAATTGTACCAATAAATAATTCAATTAAAAAAAGAATAAGATCCACTTTCAGGGTAAATGTATATGTGTGTAGTGTGTATGTATGTTTGTGTGTGCAAATTGTGTCTTACTGGTGGGATTAATCCCTAGAATTAACACTTGTATTGTGGAATCAAGGTAATTTTGGATGTGGGATCTAAAAGTGTGTACTAAGTAATTCTCTGGACTAGCTCTAGATGTTGGTGGATCATGAATTTAAAAGTCTCTTCCAGCAATGAAAGAGTAGACATTTAAATGTTCCAACACTTTAAATATTTAAGTGTCCCCTATCTGCTGGTGAAGGTGACTAGGATTTCAGGATAGATGAGTATAACTTACAACGTAGACAACACTTGTAAAGTCGGTGTTTCTCAACTTTAAACATTACATTGAATGGGTGGCTAAACGGTCAACAAAATATTGAGTTCAAGGAGACACAGAGCACTTCTACAAATGGAAACCAAATTTATCAACCTGTTAGTGTTCCCAGCGTCAAATGAGATCTGAATGTGACCCTGCACCTTCCGGTAGCATCTGTGAAGTTCCCCTCAACGCAGGAGGAGGGGGCTCAGTTCCTCGAATTTGTAATGCGGCCCCTCCCTATATCCAGCCTAGCCTCCCTCTGCACAAATCCTGATTTCAATTCCTCCAGACCTCTGCGCAGAATTCTTCCTTACCTGGAGAGTCCACATTGTCAACATAACTCTGTTGCCTAACTGGGAAAATACCTGTTTCTGGGCCTTGTATTTCAGTGGAGTTAATATAAGTGCTGATGTCAGGATGACACTAAAAGCTATTGTAGTCCCTTGAATGCTGAAAATAAGCCCGTTTTCTTTATTTTGGTGATAGGAGCCCAAGTGCCACAAAAATCCGTTACTGTTAACTGACGTTTTCAACTTATTTCCATTTCTCAGAAAACTCAGTGTTCCTGTCCCAGCATCAGAAAAAGTATAACTGTCATTATTTGTCCCAGGTGATTTTATATTTGTTTCTCCATAGCCCAGCCATGCTTGGCGACCATCGCTGATGGCCCGACTGCTAATAGTTATTTCCCTCTTTGACGGTTATTTACTATGAAGCATATAGACCACTTTCTGGAGATATGACGAGTCCTTCGCTTAAGATGATTCATCTGAGGCAAGTAGCCATGGCCACAGTGCTCCAGGCTTCTGAAGTACAATGCTTTACCTCCCAAAATGTTCTGTATCACATTATGCTTGGTGATGGGTGGGTGTGACATACACAGCACTATTCTCTTAAAACTCTCTTAAATTCTTGCTCTAATTTCAATACATACTCTATTATGTGTCTATTGCTTCATTTATTCCTCACTTTATCTTGCCAACAAATGTATCTTGGGTTGCATAATCATAGTTAACACTCCTATTACTAAAAATGTTGAAATTGAATATGATGAAAATTTAGACGAGGTCCAATGTTTTGATCATCTGCTTAGCAAATCAGAGAGGCCACTTCATTGTTTTCACCTCCTTGACTACACTAGGTTTTCAAATGATTGACCTGGACACATTAATGTCCTTGGCGCTGAATAGTCAGAATCACAGGTGTTGCATCTGAGGATGGTGAGAGCTCAAATTCTTCTACTGCTGCATCGAGTCTATGTCAGTAACACCACATAGAAAATCAGCACAATCCAATGATGTTGTGTTGTGCAACTGGGAGTACAGGTGAGATGAGGGGAATGTAAGATGATTTCAACTGCTTTTACTTTTTCAAAATATACAAAAAAGTATTTTAGCTCAAAGGGGTGGTTAAAAAAAAGGAAACAAAACTTACCTATATAGGGGGCAGGAGGTTGCAGGTTGGGCAGGGGAATGAGAAAAAATGAAAATAAGTCATGTCATATGCTGGTACAAATTCCCAAGGTTGTGTGTAATTGTAATGTATATATATAATGTACCAATAAAGATTCAAATTAAAAATATTTTCGCTCAGATTCAGCTGATATTATTGTGATGTACACTGGGTGCGTGGAAAAACAGATGCTCCAAGAAGATGAAATAGTTCCTTAAACATGGGCAACTAATGATTCACATGGTTAGGTCCAGAACTCTTGCCAATATGGTTTCAACTGCACTGTTCACCCAGAGGAGTGAAAATCTTTCTCAATGACTATGATAGAATTCTCTTTCAAGCCCCGGATTGGCTTGGTGTTTACTATAATCTCTCTGGGCAGAGGTGAAAAAGAGAGTGAGGTTAGTTCCTTCTCTTCTAAGATGATTTCCTAACATCTTGACATCTGCCGAAAGTTTGGACTCAGAAGGGACATTTAAGAAGCTCTACGCTCCATTTGCAAATACTTCTTTGCAACTTAGCTGTGGCATGACTCCTCAGGAGTTCTAGCCACCTGCCAAGTTTGAAGTGTTTTTGTTCAGCTGTTTTTAACTTGCTCAAGAGAAGTCTTAATTTTTTTAATGTTAAAAATTGTATTTTCCCATTGCCGTATAACTGCAAAACAACTAAATGGCTGTGCTACATTTAGTTGAAAAGATAAAGAAGGGAAAATGCAAAGCAAAACGACACAGTTATTGTTTGCATAACTAACAGATAAATTATATACTTGGAAAGACGATGTATGAATGTCACACAAAAGGCAAAAGTCCACACTGTTCCTCAAGCAATCCAAAATTATTTATGGGGTGCAGATAACATTTGTCACCAGAATTTCTTGCTATTCAGGGAACAATGTGGAAAGATATGCCTTAAGAAGGGACTGTGGCTGTTAACTAATATAATTATACACTTGAATACGAGATTCTACATTTTAAAAATTAAAGCATTCCAATAGCTGTATCACTTTAAGATGTTTTCCATATATAATCACACATCCATCTGTGTATACAAGGAAGGAAAAAGCAAATAAAATATCCATTAGTAAAATTTCTTGGTCCTTATAAAGTGGTCTTCAAACCTGGAAACACTATTTGTCAATCCCTAAAACCAGGCTGTGTATTAAAATGAGGAGAGTTAATAAATACATTATTATATTCTCAGTTTGTTTTCTAATTTTTTAACACCATAACCCACTTCAGTGTTGCCTAGTTGGTGGACATAATTGTAAAGGACAAAATTTGATCAGCAGTAGTTACGATTTTAGTTAAAATCACAGCTTATGTAGGTAGCAGTGTTTCCCAGAACAACTAGAGAGAGCAAGATACTTAGTTTTTGTCTCCTGTCAGTTAACGCTTTGAGGCCTCTCATAAATGAAGACAGCACCATAGCGTTAGACAACTGAATCATTCAGCTGGATTCTTATTAGAACATTCTCTTGAACTCAAAAAATTGCTGACAGTTTCTGGAATTATGAAACACCATTTGCTTGTCCTCTGAAGAATTTTTCCTTTGTCATCTCTGACTCGATAATAGAATGTTGTCACGTGACTGACTCTACCCTACAAATCACAAATGAGGGCTGCAAATCATAGACACTTCTCTAGAAAGTGGAAGGTATTTATTTTGCAATAATGTAATGATTTTTGTCTCTATTAGTCAAGGTGATTGATGTAAATGTAATCATGCCGTCTTTTAGATATTGGTATAATAAAGTGACAGTTGTTTGCTCTGCAATAAGAAACCATCTGTACCAAGACGCTGAAGAAAATTGAAAGGTTTACATTTCCACAGCATGAGATAAAAGATATCAGCTATTTAGTTTATGAAGGATGTGCCTATACCAGAAAACTCAGTTTTAATATTTTACTTTAATTAAAGATTAACTAAATTTGTTGCAAGAGTTAGAAAAGATGAACGTTAAAAATGTTCAGTAAAAAAACCACATCTTCTTTATCCACTCTCCAGTTGATGGACATTTGGGTTGTTTCCAAGATTGAGCTATCACGAACTGAGCTGCTATGAACAAGGGTGTACATCTGTCTTTCCAATGTGAGTTTTTAAATTCTTTTGGGTA
>PVIC010013415.1:0-38142 GCA_004025085.1 Thryonomys swinderianus
TTAGTACTTATCTCTTGGGGAGGCATGGAGGCCAGGTCATTCTATCTTTAGCTTGAGGCCTGCCTTTTGACAGCTGTGCCTCCACCCACAGGTATAATGTGTTCTCATCCTCTGTGCTGACTCTCTGGAGGGCCCCACCCTGTCTCACTGCCTATGACATTTCCACCTAACTGAACTGTCTATAATAATATGATAGGTGATTCAAGTGGGTAGCATGGGGTGTCTAACAAACCAACCAAATTTATTTAATCATTGCCTGCTCTATGCCTTTCTGCTAGTGCTTTCTAGACATAGTTAAACCTAGAAGAAAAATGAGGCAGATATAGCAAAAACTCTTTGAAGGGGCTGGAGGGTTAGCTCAGTGGTTCTGGCACCTGCCTTGCAAGCAGAAAGTCCTGAGTTCGATCCCCGGTAACCACATACAAGGCTGGGCATGGAGACACACACACCAGCCATCAATACTACATACCACAGTGCCGGGCGTGGTGGCTCACTCCTGTCATCCCAACACTCGGGAGGCAGAGACAGGAGGATTTCTGAGTTGCAGGCTTGCCTGGGCTACACAGTGAGCTCAGGGCCAGCCTGAACTACAAAGCGAGACCCTGTCTTAAAAAAAAAAAAACCCCACAAAAAAACCTCTTTGGTCCCAATTACCTGCATATTTTAGAGAAAGTGAAATATTAATTGTCTTTATTCATTTGAATTCTCTGTCTCATTTTGCTAAAGTACATGTGGTCATGTCAAGGTATTCCCTGCATGTTATGACACATAGAACTTCAAGGACTTTGTAAAAAAGTCTTAGTAACATAAGGAATGAGTGATGGCTATTTCTGTCCTTTGAATCTGAGTCATAGAAGCAGGAATTGAGTTCACCTTCATGGGCTGACAGAGACCACTTGGAGAGGCTTTTATAAAGAGCATTTTCTTTGCATTGGTCTGCATTCTAGCTGGGCCTTGTCCATTCTTTTTGAAAATTGGTACACTAAGAACATGACTTGCAATAAACCTCATGTGGCAGATATTTTATATTTTCTGTGTAAGGCATAAAACATTTTTAATTTAGAAAGATTACTAATAATATTCTAGTACTTACTGCCTGTCTTGAGTTTCTGCCATGAGAAAAAACTTTTACTGTCTTTCACTTTTCAATCAACACTAAAAAATTGTATTCTTCTCTGGTTTTATGTTAGGCTGGAAAATCTACTTTCTATCATTTAAAGTATTCATTTTCTTCAAAGATGGCCACCAAATCATAGTCTGTAACCGATAAAATCATCCTTTTTCTCATTTGTAGCCCTTCTTTTTTGCTATAATTTGTATGTAATTTTCTTCCACTTATATGTGAATCCTTTAAATTTTTCATTTTTTCCATCATATTTGTTGATAATCTCCAGGAGACTATTTTTGTTTCTGCAATGTTTTCATTTCTTCATCTCTCTTCTTCTTTCATAGTTTAAAATACCAATACAAGACTTTTCTCTCTCTCATTTTGATGTTTTCTTCCCTCTTTTCGTGCAAGTGACCTTGTTTTTCTATTTGGTTTCAGCTTCTTTCTCATGTGTAATGGAATTCCTCTGACCATTCATGATCCTTGGTGGCTGGGCCACATTTAAGGGTTAGGGATGAAAAGATGTGATCATTTAGACAAGGCTGAACATTGGGAGCTTTGCTACAGGATGGTTGGCTGGCAGGTGGGTTGAGAAAACTCCATAGTAGGGTTCTTATTAACGTTCACATCTTGAGTTAGTTGAATTCCACAGGGAAGATTCCCCCGTCTCTCGTGCGGGGGTAGAAGGCTGGGCTGCCGATGGAAGCACAAGACTCAGGAAAGCGGTGTCCAGTATCTCTCTTGGCTCCAGGGCCGAGGCTGAGACCTGAGGCTGTCACAGCGCCTGGTGTCCCCGGGTAGTCCCTGTTTTGCTCCCTAGGGAAGAAACCTTCAGTCTCCTCTAGAGTGACAGAAAGACGTTTTTCTTGCAACAGAGGGCGATGAGAGAAGCTTGGAGTCATGTCACTTCTGCAAAAGACTTTCAAGAATCCATTTTATTCTGACATCTCTTTGCATCCCAATTCTAGAGCTATTTGGTGTCTGTCCCTTCTTAAGTGTTGGCTTTCCCTGCAGTATGACTTGTATTTAGTGTACAGCCAAAGCCTCAGATCCTCCTAGATGGCACTTTTCGGAGCTGACTGGAGCTTGGGTGTGTGATACTAGGACTAAGGCTGTGTGGTACTAAATTAGTTCGCTGACTGGAATTAGCGTCGTTCTCAGTGTGGCTGGGGGGTGCTTGGCATCAGCAAATGCTTATAGTCTGGATGGGATAAAAGGGAGAGGCAGGCTTGGTGCTTACTGCTTCCTGTCAGCCTTGCCATGGACTGTTTCTCCTCTTTCGTATCCCTGTGCTGTGTGCCATTCTTCCTGAACACTAGGCAATTACAGACTGAAACATTTGTACACTATGAGCAAAAGTAAACCTTCAATTTTGAGTGCTGGGTATATTGCCTAACCAGCAAGAAAAAGCGACTAAGATATCCTGCCATGGGTTTAACACTTGGTTTTCTTAGATATGCTAAATCATTTGCTTTTTTGCCTCCATAATTTCGTTGCTATTATTTCCATTCCTGTTTTCTTTATTCCATAACCTTATGGATTGTGTACAATTCCTTAAAAACTCTTTCACTTTAATTTTGGAGGGGTTTAGGACAGATTGAAAGTACACACATATAGTTAACCAACGAAGTTTACCTGGAAAGATAGTAACTAAAATCTGCACTGTTTAGGAAGCACACTTGAATCCTAGTGAGATGAAGCATTTGTCAATGTCCCAAAGTCTTAAGCCTGTAGGGGAGAAAATTATCACTGGATTCTTAATGAATGTCATAGAAAATGAGGACTATGAAAATGTTACAATTATACTAATAAATAGTTGTTAATATGAAGAATATATTTCATAGAAAGTGAGAAGTTCATAGCATAATAAGAAATGTCTGTCTTTAGCTCTTCTGATAAGGGTGTTATACTGATGTAATCTCCCAGAAATCCTGCACTGTTTAGGGAGGACACTTGGTTCTTAGTTCTTAGTGAGGTGAAGTATTAGCCCAGTGTCTTAAGTCTACATTTGAAAAATTATCATTGGATTCTGAAAGACATATAGCTCATAGACAATAATGAGTTCTATTTGCAAATTGTATGAAGCATCCTACAAGCATGAGAACATCACTGGCAGATTCATTTGGCCATCTAGTCTCTGAAGCCTGTTTCTTTCCCATAGATGAGATGCCAGACAGCAGCTTGAGCAACTGGGAAATCTGACAGGGCTCAGAGGTCCAGGGGGAAAGGTGGGTGGGCTTGGTTCTTTGCTGCTTTCCAGGCTGTTTCATTGTTCTGAAATGAGTTATTCTACCTTGTAAGGTAATAATTCTCAACTAAGCAATCCTGTCACCAGGGCCTTTGTCTGGGTTTCGGTCTGGAGATTTTTATTATGACATATTTATGTGATTTACTTTACTCTGTGACTGAATTGGGGGAAATGGCCTTATATACAGTCAGGCACTCCTATACAAACTGAAAATCTATTGTATATAGTTAATATATAAAATTTGGGGTTCCATCTTTGTCAAGGAAAAGAAGCATATTTCTATAACCCATACGAAATTCTGCTGTGAAATCCCACTTATCCTTGGAATACATGATAGAGCCCTAGAGAGGGTTATCAGTCTCTTCATTTGATGCCTAATTTCCATGATAACATATACCAACATTCACAGCAAAAGGAATGGCTTCCCTCTGTTTTTAAGGTACCATTCTGCCCACTGTCTCCAGACTGAGCACACTTAGATCTGGTAGTAAATTCAAAACATGAACATGCTTTCAGAAGATTGAAAAATAAAGGCTTTGTATTTGCTACCTTTTCTGCCAGCCTTGTAGAAGACAATTCTCTTCATTTGCCAAGCAATTATTCATGAGTCCTTTGGAATGTTTTCTCTGGCTCCAGGGGCCGTCCGTTGATGTAGTTCCTGTGTCTCCCTTTGTATCCTCTCTTTGTCTCACCGTCTATCCCTATACTCCATCCCTTTTTAAAGTTTTTCTTCGATTCTGTGACTGTGGTACTCTTAAATTCTCAGCCTGGTCTTGTAAATTTGCTCAGCTTCATGTACTTTTTTGAATTCTCTGGTATTCAGTTTTCTGCCTCTTTTCACTCTGGATTCTCAGCAAAGAAAAACTCCAGGTCTCACTGCTATATGTAAATTTTGGAGGGCACAGGTAGAGTGGGAGGGAGGTAACCAGAATGAGGTATTGGTATTGCATTATTTAAATACTCAAGGTATGCCAGAGAACTCCAAAGATGTAATTTATTATAAAATCTCTCTCTCTCTCATCTATATAAGAAACTCGTGTCCCAATTGTTAATATCACTTGATTATATTATGGTCCAAAACCTCTTCATTGTCATGTGTCATATTACAAACTGTTCTACCATTTTTATAACTTTGACGTTCACTTTACCCTATTGAGTCTTTGTAATTTCTGAGCTTTCTCCTGGTTGCAGAAGGGAATGACTGGAAAGGTCTTTCACTTATACCTGAGTGGAAGGATAAGATCCAGAGATCTTAAACAGGGATTCTGAAGCATCTTCCCTGTTCAGTTATCAGCAAGAATTACTTCTAAGAGGATACAGGGTTTTACCCCAGCAACACATAGACAAAAAAAATTAGCAGTTGGTGCTCAGCTTTTGAATCTCTAAAAATAAAAGCTAAACCTCTTTGCAGACATGAAATCTATAAAGGCAAGAGTATTGATATTCAAGGTCCAGTTTCTTTTGAGCTACAAGCGGCCAAGTACCAAAGGAAGTCAGGCATAAAGTTCATGTCATAGACAACAGAATGGAAGGAGAATAGAAGAAGAACTAGACTCTGGTATGCTAGAAGCTAGACAAAGGTCGCCTAGGCTAGAGAGAAAGCATACCTTGGCAAAAAAGTAGCTGAGGAATATGAACATGCAATTTGTGTTCCTATACACATCAGAATAATATCTAGAAGGAAAGATGGGAACTGATCTTTCTGTCACTTGAGAACTTTGGGAGAAGAGGCAGGATTTTAAAGTAGCACTTTCAGATTCTAATTAAAATGGCTGAAATTATCTATTGTGTGGCAAAGCCTACATCTTTTTCTAATCTCTCTGTAAAATAAGCAACAAATAATATTCTGCTCTGCTAGAATACCTCTTAGCCTACATTAGGGCTTTTCAAACATTTTAAGAGGTAGAGATTTCGTTTTTGAGGAACTCCTATATGCACAGTAAAAACCAAGAAAACAGGATAAAACAAGGGCTATCCTGGCTGAGCAGAGATATCGGATAGTTCAGGGCATCTGTCTGGAGAGTTGTTACAACACTAACATGTCCTTACAAAGATAGCTATTTGGAAGCGATTGCTCTATGCATTGCTATTCCAAGCATATTGCAAAAAGTGTATTAACTTGTGTTTGGAGCTATAAACCTTAAACTCCTAAGTTTGACTCCAAGTGAGGTGGGAAATTTCTGCATAAAAATATCTTTAATTATGTCCTTTGGGGTTTTGATACTAATTCTTTGCTGTGCTGGATTTCAAGGGGAAGTGAAAGTAAGAGACCAAATGTTCTGCTCTGATATATGGAAACTATTTGAAAGACAAACTTGCTGTACTTCATTCATTCATTCATTCATTCATTCACTCAGTTAATAAATGTTCATTACTCTCTTACCAAATAGCTGGCAACCTATCAGCTTCTTGGATATAGTTTGCCAGCCCTCTCTCAACTACTGCATCTTTACCGGAGAGCTTTAAGCTTTAGATGATCCCGCTGCTTACAGCTTTTTCAGCTATCCAACTGAATGCTTGCACATGCTGATGTCAGTCTGTCCTTCCCATCTTTCCTTCTAGATATTGTTCTGATGTGTATAAGAGCAAAAATTGCGTGTTCATATTCCTCAGCTATTTTTTGCTAAGGCATGGTTTCCCTCTAGCCTAGGCAACCTTTATCTAGTTTCTAGGACACCAGAGTCTAGTCCATCTAGTTTCAAGACCTAGAAGTCTTGAAACCTCTAGTCTCTTTCAGAAAGTTCAGTGCAGAAACTAAGTATCTATTGCTTCCCCACGTGGCAGAAATTCACATGAAGAAGGAGTGAGCTGTATCTTCAGCCCTTTTTAAATTTTTAATTTTGAGACAGATTCTTGCTAAAGCTTCTAAATTGCCCAGGTTGGGCATGAATGCTACATCTTTCTGTAACTGTTTGCCGCTTAATTTGGTCACATACCATTTTAGAAATACAACTGTTCTTTACATTTAAAATCCCTAGATGGACTATAAAGAAACACAAAACTCTTAAAAGTATTTGGTTTTTCTGTTTAGATTAAGTCACACTCATAGGTAGATCAATTACTTCTGCAAATTTTATTATGAAAACGTCTTTTTAAAAATGTCCTCTGGGGCCGGAGGGTTAGCTCAGTGGTTCCGGCGCCTGCCTCGCATGCGCAAGGTCCTGAGTTCGATCCCCAGTGACCACATATAATGCTGGGCATGGAGACACGCCCACCAACAATCAACACCGCATACCACAGTGCCGGACATGGTGGCTCACGCCTGTAATCCCAGCACTCGGGAGGCAGAGACAGGAGGATTGCTGAGTTCGCAGCGGCTTGCCTAGGCACCATAGTGAGCTCAGGGTCAGCCTGAACTACAAAGCAAGACCCTGTCTCAAAAAGCAAAAAAAAAAAAAAAAAAAAGTCCTCTGTCCTTTCCAATGTACTCCATTTTCAGTTCCTTCAAGACAACATTTCTATTTTCAATATTTTACCTTTATATTTCTGCATAATGTTGTTTGGCTTTCTTGATGATTTTCAGTCTTAGGTACTGGATTTTGTGGCCTAAAGCCATCTAGCTCCATTTAACCACCACTGCTTCTCTGCTATCTGCAATGACTTCTGTCCCTTCAGAGTCCCACCATAATTCCTTTTAGATGTATAATCAGTCAGAGGAGGCCATGTAAAGTCTATTCACCCCAGAGGCATATTGTCTACTTTGATTTTCCCTTCTTATGTGCTCTGCTACACTGAATACATTGTGTTTTTGCTTAATTTCCTATATGCTCATCATCAGTTCAGCTCCAAATTCTCACTCAGCTGTCAAATATTGTCTTGTGATGTTCAAATACACCAGGTAATCCATCAATGCCATCTTTTTGGGATCATTTCCCAGGGCCTTCTAGCCTAAGTAGTTTGGACAAGATTTTTTTCATGTCGAGTACACTTTGGCAGGGACCCATTCGTTGTCATCCAGGAGTCTGCAGCATTCTCTTGAGTTGCAGCCAGTTGCCAAGATTTCTGTTCTTCGGGTTTGATCATCTCCCTGGTTTGTGTGGAGTATTTCTTTCAGTGGACACTTGAGAAAGGCATGCCTGTCTGAAAATGGCTTAAATAATTGCCCCTATGTATTTGTAAACATTGCTGCAAGTGCCACTTTCATTGAGACATTCAAAGTTAGCTTTTTAATTTTCTTTCTGGAGGTTTTAAATGTTTTACAACTACCTCTACTGTTCTGAAACTCTCCAATGATGTTCCTCTATGCAGAGGAACATCATCATTTATTGCACCGGACATTTGATTTATCTACCAAATTGAGGCTGGTATATCTTAGGGAGTCTGAAAGGCGGTGTGGAAATGTATTTCCCTGTTGCCAGGTTTTTAGTACTTTTGTACTTCCCCTTCCTAGTTTGCATGTGGTTTGTGGTTCTGGTGTCAGAAACTTAGACCGCAAGGTGCCAATGTTAAACTGTGGTAGGACCTTTAAAAGGTAAGAGGTTATTATATCTTGGAGGGGATCCTGGTCTTAAAAGAAGTGAATGTAGTTCTGGTACCCTGGCTATCTGCAAGAGGGTGATTTGTTTTTCTTTTCAAGTTTTACACTTGAGGGCCTGGGACGTAGCTCATTGTTGCTTCGGCCTGCCTGACAAGTGCAAGGTCCTGAATTTGATCTCCAGTTCCTCAAAACAAAACAAGAAGAACAAATAAATAAAAACAAACAAAATTTACACTTAAAATATAATAAATTAATTAAAACTTTAGGCTGAAAAGAATTGTACTGAGTCGATAGACCAGGATGTGTATAAAAGATATTTTTCTAATTCTGGGTCTCCTAACCCATTGATTAGGTTTGCCTCCTCATTCATTTAGGTTTTCCAAGTTTTTACAGTGATGTTCTGAAGTTTGCTAAATAGTTTTCTGTTAAATTTATTACTGCTGCAAAATGTATTGACTTTGTAAAATTTCTAATTTCTAGTTCGTTGCTCATATAAACAAATAGTATTTTTATATTGACTTTATATCAATACTTGGTTGAATCATGTACTAGACCTAGATTTTTTTTTAATAGAGTTCTTTGGATTTTCTAGAAATACATTAATTTCATTTGTAAAAAACATAAAAAAGTTTTACTTTTTTTTCTAACCTTCACATCTTTATGTAACATTTTTTCTTTACTGTGCTGAACAGAACCTTATTAAAATGTTGAATAAAAATACTAAGAAAACAGGTGTACTTCACATTTCTTGTGAGCTCACTGACAAAGTATTTGGTGTTGTTATTGTTTTTTACTTAAGTGTGACATAGGCCAGGGACTTTTTTGTAGAAATACTTTATCAAATCAAAGATATTTACTTTTATTTTTAGTTTTCTGAGAATTTTTGTGAAATCATGGGGAATGTGTTATATTCTTAGCTAAATTTTTAATTGTGTTTATTGAGATGATTATATAATTCCTCTCACAGTAGTGAAATTAATTCCCCTTTTCTAACATGTTATCTTTTAAAGTACACTTTACAACTGTTGTACTAATATTCTGTTAAGTATTTTCCAAATTTATGTTTATGAAGTACACTGAGCTATTCTGTTCTTGTCCTGTGCCCTTTGACAGATTTGGCCTTAAGGTATTGCTGGTTCATAATAAGTTGGAAAGTCTTTTTTTCTGCTCAATTTTGCAGAAGAATATGGAGACACTGGTATTTTTCCCTTCAGTATTTGATAGATTTCACTAATGAGGCCATGTTGGCAAGAGCTTCCTTTGAGGAAGGCTCACCATTATGCAGTTCTTAATAAATGTCTCTGGAATGAGTGAGTCTCATGAGAAAAAGCTGGTGCCATTAAAAAGAATATCTTTCACAGAAATTCCAAGCACATGAGGAATGATTTCATTTGATGAACACACCTAACTGCCTTTTATAAGGACAAGTATATTTATTTTAGTTAAGGAAGAACCCATACAGAAAAACTGGCCTGTGAGGTATGATGAAAAGAGTCAAAGTGACATTTCAGATCCTCAAAACATACCATAAGCAGCTATTCAAGAATGCTAGTTGACGGCTGAAGATGTAGCTCAGTGGGAGAACATTTTCTTATATTCTTGATGCCCTGGGTTTGATCCCCAGCATGAAAAAAATCACCCAACTGAATACCTGTTTTTCTATTCATTTTCATCATTATTTATGTATATGAATCAAATCATGAATGCTACTGGTCTTGAATTAGACAGTTCTTCAATTCATTTAAGGAAGTACATAAGCAGTAGGATTTCTAATTAGTCTACATAATTATTTTCCAGATTAACTTTGTCTATATGGCTGTCTTATGTGAAGCAACATTTAATATAATGCTTCTACAGAAGAATGTAAGTAAAAGAAATTGTATCTTTCAGGGAGATAAAATTTCTAATGAAGTCAAGCGGGAACACAGAGAATAGGAAAATGGCAGTCCTTGGTTTGTCATAGAACTAGCTGATGTAGCCAAGGAAAGAACACTGGATACCTCCGTACAGCCCTGTAAGAGGATACCCTTGAGGTTTCCTTGTGGATAAAAAGTTGAACTTCTCTCAGTGGACTAGGTCTAGCTTGCTCAGCATGTGGTAACCATTGCCAAAGGGTGGATGGAACATGATTAATTGGCTTTCTTGGGTAACCTGACTCAATCAATTTTTCTGGAGTATTGATCTAATCAGAAGATATTTTTAAAAATTTTTTTATCTTTATTGTCACATTGTATATACATATTGCGATCACACTCAATATTGGGACTTTGTACCAATATATGACACAATTTAATTCTCATTTTTTCCCATTCCCCTTCCCACCCCACAACCCTCTACCCCCAAATACATGAGCTTTGTTTTCCTTTATTTTATTACCATCACATTTTGTCTTTACCCCTCCTTACTAACTCCTCCACCTTATTTCCCTCTGCATATTTTCTATTTCACAATATATAGCATACATTCTAGAACTTATAAACATCTTCAATTTCTCATATAATAGATGTTTTGACGTCAAGTAAAAATCATGAATTTAAAGACAACCTTTCATTGTACTGCATATCCTTAAGATGAAGATGACAGAGTACTGTATCTACTCCATACTACAGATGAGTATGGCTGCCTTGTGAAAAAGAGAATTCTGGAAATCACCTAGGGGACTCAAGACTAAAACAAAGAAAGAAGTGAGCAAATGAGCAAATCCTAATGAGTGTGATTTTTGATCTGGAATATCTGAATAATATCAAGATTTTTCTGTGAGATAAGCAAAATGGTTTTTGGCTTATCTAATTCTCCAAATATATTTTTTCTTTCTCATTTGATACTTGGGGCCATAGAGCTAATGTAGTATTTCTATGTGTTGTCCACAAAAATATCTCCAAATTATTGAGTCTCTGTTATATGACAGGTATACATTTATGATAATTCATTAATCTGATCATGTTCCTATGAATTATTAGATCTTTATTACAAAAAAGAAAACCAGGGGGTGGGAGATTTAGCTCAGTGGTTCCGGCGCCTGCCTCGCAAGTGCAAGGTCCTGAGTTCGATCCCCAGTAACCACATACAATGCTGGGCGTGGTGACTCACGCCCACCAGCCATCAATACCACATACCACAGTGCCGGGCATGGTGGCTCACGCCTGTAATCCCAGCACTCGGGAGGCAGAGACAGGAGGATTGCTGAGTTCCAGGCTTGTGTGGGCTACACAGTGAGCTGAGGGGAGCCTGAACTACAAAGTGAGACCCTGTCTCAAAAAGAAAAAAAAAAAAATAACAAAATAACAAAAAAGGAAACCAAAGCCAGAGAGATTAATAACTTGTCCAAGTTCTGAAGTTAGTGATTTCTTTATCTTGGATTTGAACTTATAAGCCAAAGACAATTCTCCTCTTAAAATACCACAGTGTTACTTTAATGATATTATAACAAAAGAGGCATTGGTATTGACTGGTAGCAATTTCAGCAGTATAATTTTATTTTTCAGGAGTTCAGGTACCTCACAGTCCCCTAACCCTTGTTTATAATCAAAAGAAGCGATATTGTGGATGTCTACCAGAGGCAGGTTGCGGTTGTGGACATAAATATCCATAAGGCAATTGCTGAGTTTCTGTTCTAAACCCCAAACTATCCTTAGCCCCGTGGGACCAACAAAGCACTGGAAGATCCCATGCCCTTCCCTGGCAAATTAGATCAAGTAGAGAAGTTTTTGTTTTTAAAGTTATTCTGCTTCCCAAGTGTTTCTAGCAGTGGCAATTGAGATAATTTTAGGTGGGCCATTGGCCCTGAATTAATTAATACAGAGTCCCAAAGGGAGGTTCCATCCTTTCAGTAACAATCAAGAAGAACAGCTCCAACTGGGGCTGTCATGCTTTTAAAATTGCTTCTCTTACTGCTTGTCCCTATAAACAAACAAAAGCAGGCATTTGGTTTGGACGCTTTAGTAAGCAACCAAGTATTTATTTTATCGGTGTCCCCTTTTATAACAAAATGGTGTTAATTTGTCACTTTTACTAGTGAAATTTTCCATTCTAAATGACTTTAGGCTAAAAAAAGTCAATTAAAAATAAGATTAAAAAAATAACAGTTGAGGCATATGTTCATAATATATTGAAGAATAATGCAAAGATATGGCAAGAAAATGAACACTGGAATATGAATACTTGAAATATTACCAAAAAGGACCAGGTAAGGTCTAAGCGACCTCTCTGCAGCTCTGTGGCTTAGACTCTACCCTAACTCCATGCCAGGCCAAAGCCATCTCTGACTTCTTGTGTGAAGAATGATCAGAAGTAAAAAAATTCTTTCCTACAGAAAAGAAATTGAGAATTAACTAAAAATTACTCAGGTAAGCCTTATTCTCAGTAATTAGATGGTCTCGGAAGTAACAGTGGCCAATAAGTGATTGTTAGTCTAGGCAAACTATAAATAACCTACTAATAAGGCCAAGTTGTTTCTAACAAGATATAGAAAATAAACTGTGGCATCATGGCTCCAATAATTGAGTTTCATTTGAGCAGATTAAACCAGAATGAGCAGGTAATACATCTGCTACTCAGTTGCAAAATCCAGGGACAGTCACTCCTCGGATGCAGCCTCTCTTCTTGGAAAACAGACAAGAGAAGGACCCCATTGGCCAACACTGCCTGAGAAAGTACATTCCACATAAAACAAAAACCCTAAATCCAGTGTTGGGTGATTTTGTCCCATTATCCAGCTTTCCACGCTTGCACAGGCTGTCAGTTCCTAGAGGTTGGAATGTTTCTCTGCTGCTAGAACATGGTAAGCAGTCCCTGCTAATTGAATTAATGAAGCCTGTCACTTAAGCTCCTGAAATTAGTTTTATTTAATCATTCTGGAACGATATTTTTTCTCACATTTTCCCAATTTCCAAAACAGATCTTACAGCGTGACTCAACGCTACCTCCCCACTGTCAGCATGAAGAAATACAGCACAGTTACAGGGCAAGTGACATCTGCAGAATGTCACTGAGGGAGCCTCAGGGAACTGTTTCCTCAGACCAGATGGATCCAGGATGAGAGGGTGTCCACCTTCTTGCCGTTCCTTTTTAGGTTTTCATTTCTTTACCCTTAACTGCAAAGTTACCAGTTGTCACTGCAGCAGTTAATTTGCAACTCCCTTTAAAATCTACAGAGAATCAAGCTTAGGTCGTAGTGTAAACTTAATGTCTTCGGGACAGCTGCTTCAGCTGCTGAGAACCATTTGTTTTTACTTCATGACCCAGTCATGACCCGTGTACTAGAGGAATCTAGAAAAATGACTTCTGAAGTATTGAGATGCTGGTGATGTGATATACACAGCCGATTTCTTTCTACCTCAAAGCTCATTTGTTTTTCAGTTGAAATCAGAACTGTCCTAGGTTATTTTCCAAGGTTGAACCTGTATTTCCCAAATGTTTCCTTTCAGACATGACAGAATCTCTGCATGTTCCCATCTCCATGCTCTCTCCTGACGCAGTTGGTTTTGGCATAGGGAATTTATTTTTGCAAAGTTTTGATGCCTACTACAATAATAATCCACTTTCACACACAAAAAGTAACATCTTAACTCTCACTAGTGAACTTATTTTAAAGTGGTAGCAATTCCAGTCTCTTCTTGGTGGTAGGTTTGGATGATTATTGAGGAGCTATTGCATGGGAGGCAGGTGTTACAAGAATTCTTCCCATAGCTTCCATGTTCCTGCAGGATTAGGATTATAGATTTACTCACCTCCCTTATGTCTCCTCTCATGCTCTCCTGGCTTGAAGATTTCAGGTAGATCGATCCTCTGTCCTCATTTCCTCCGCATTGCTGAGCCTCCATCTGCTCACGACCTCTGTCCACTAGCCCACGGCCTCACACAACTCCACTAACACTACTCACAGAAACCTTGTTCGAAGAAATTATTTAAATGACACTTTCCCTCCACATTAGTTTCTCTTGTTACATATTCTTTTGCTCTGTGACTTCTGTCATAACTTCAAATTCTGCTGGTTTGTTCTTTTTTTTTTTTTTCCTCCTTTCTCTTCTTTGTCCTGTAACGTCTCTGAGATTAAAGCCTGGCTGTGTCGGATACATTGAACTTTTCGAAGAAAATTGAGACTAATGTTTTAAGTTCTATCTTCCAAATCCATCATAGTTCCCAAATCTCTCTTTAATGTACACAACTTACTTCACTCATTAATTTTCTTAAAAATCTGGATGTGTATCCTGTGCCAGATACTAGTGATAGGATTATAAGAAGCACAAACATTTTCTTGCTTCATGGAGCTTCTGTCTCATGAGAGATTTAGAGGATGAACAACAGTGATGACCTTATTAGTTAGTGCTCCCCTTGACTTTGTCTTCTCAGTTACTCCTCAGATCCAATCAACCCTCATCTTGGATGGATTCTTAGATCTCTCCAAGTTCCCCGTTTGCTTCTTGCCCATTGCTGTTGCTGTAGCCTAAATCAATACAAGTTCTCTTTAAAGAACGAAAATAGCACTCTAATTCATCTCCTTCCTTCTATCTTTGGCCTCCTGCCGCAGTCTTCCCTGAAAGAGATAGCTCGTGTGATCCTACTGAAAAGAACGAGTTGGTTCCTATTGCTTTCTTTCTCAAAAGCTATCCACTAACTTTCTGTGTTAC
Organism: Thryonomys swinderianus; assembly: GCA_004025085.1. Classification (NCBI taxonomy): domain Eukaryota; kingdom Metazoa; phylum Chordata; class Mammalia; order Rodentia; family Thryonomyidae; genus Thryonomys; species Thryonomys swinderianus. Next base: position 14,463 of record PVIC010013415.1, read on the forward strand.
TCAAGATTCTTCCATTGACCTACAAGGCCTTGGACTCATTTCTTCCATTTTGTACCGTGCTCTGCTTTACCCACACTGCTCTGGCCACCCTGGTCTCCCAAAACACAGACATACTTCTCAAGGCCTAAAGGCCTAGATGTCCCTGTGATTTGCTCCCACATGACCACATTATTTTTGTACACTTTTATATTTCCATCTGACAGAATATCACTAAGCACTGGAGGGACACAGTTAATGTTATCCCTGAGGGATAAGATGTCAGACTAATGAGATGAATAATGTTTGTGTGTGTGTGTGTGTGTGTGTGTGTATGTACGCATGCACATGCGAGAGAGAGAGAGAGAGAGAGAGAGAGAGAGAGAGAGAGAGAGAGAGAGAGAGAGAGAGAGAGAAAATGTGCAGGGGACTGTGTTAAAGCAAATAAGAGCACAATACTCTCAGGCCCTGAAAGGAATTTGAAACACGCCTGTATAGCTAAAGTAAAGATGAATGAAATGGGGCAGAAATAAATAATTCAGTAAGAAGCTTGGAGCTAGGGACACTTGAATATTCACATTCTTTTAAGTGCATGGGAATGCTAGACTAATATTGCCAGACCTGGTTTTACAAAAGAAACTGGATTTTCAAAGATTTCAAACAAAGCAGTTACATAGTTGGTATATCTGTGATAATTCACTGTCAACTTCTGACACCCACAATAGGATACAAACTTCTGATCTCTTTCCGCTATTCTGTAATTATGTCAACTATCCTGTGCCTGTCGAATTCTTCAATATATCTGTTTTTCTTGAACTAATTATGAGTATTTCTTACCTATACAACTTGGTGCAAGTGAAGCCCTTATAATTCCTGTCTCTCTTTTCCATTTGTAGTGAATCATCCATTCTTTGTGATGTTGCTGTTTGTTTCTGAGAAACCAGTAGCTCCTTGTCTGTCTGATCTCATGGGCTGTCAATGACCTTCACAGGGAAGACACCACTCTCAGCAAAGGGACTGTGCTGGAATATACACCTGACCTTGTGGAAATAGCGGCAGATATAGACTTTTCTGTACTGGGTTTATCGTTCAACGGTACACCTTGTAGTCGAGTTTCAGACTTTAAGACATTCACCCCTTTTATACTCTTGATTTGTGCTTTGAAAAATTGATGAAGGAAGATACATATTTACATGAAAAGAAATTGTCAAGATAAATCCAGTTGCTTCCCATTTCCCTGGGGTAATGATTTTCTCTGTTGTCATCAAGAACAGAGGTCAGTGAACTGTTGCTCAAGGACCAACTCTGTCTGGTCACCTGGGTAGGTGTAGCCCCAGAGCTGTGAATGTTTATTACCTTTCTAAGTAGTTCAAAAACATTGAAAGGGTATATTCTCATATAGGAAAACCTTACAAAATTCGTGTGTCAATAACATTTTGTTGGAATGTAGCCATGCTCATTTGGTCTTACTTTATTTTTAAGTTTTTGCTCACTTGTTTCTGGGTTGTCTCTGGCTCTTTTTCATTGTTGTTTTATTTTATTTATTTATTTATTTATTTATTTTTTACTGCACTAGCAGATATGGATAGTTATAAATCATCTTCATAGGACACACACAGCCTAAGACAATTACTATCTGGTTCTTTCTCTAGATAAATGATTATTAGACTTTAGAATTTCATGAATCAGTAGAGTTTCAGGATGAAGGAGGCAAGTAAACCCATAGTTGCTGACTATTAGTTCTGACCAATAAAAACATTCAAGGAAATCATGTTATTTATACATATCAAAGTTTAATAATGAATATGATAGCCCAAAGAGATAAGAACGGGCACAATCATAGGAAGATGAGAATATTATACAGTTAAGAGCATGTGACTTTAGAGCTAATCCTAACTGTCTTGAGCTCAGGATCCAGTCTTCTCAATATAGGAGAAATGGGCTGCAAAGCTTAACTTATTTAGTGCTCATTGTCCCTCTTCCTTTATTTGTGGAAAATCCACTGGGGTTGAGAGAAAGATAAAATCATCAGACTTTTTCTCCTTACCAGGAATAAATGACTGCTTTCCAGAGCTGGTTAGGGTGTCCCAGTCTTGGCAGGACAAGCATAGCAAAATACTTCATCTGATAACATTCCAATTCTTTTTTTCTTTTTCCTTTTATTTCTTTTTTTTTTTTTAATTTTTGAGACTGAGTCTCTCTTTGTAGTTTAGGCTGGCCCTGAGCTCACTATGTAGTCCAGGATATCCCTGAACTCAGCAATCCTCCTGCCTCTGCCTCCCAAGTGCTGGGATTACAAGTGTGAGTCATCATGCCCGGCATTTACAATTCTTTTTATATAATTCATTTATCTTATGATTGTGTAATATAATATGGATCAGAAATTCAGGAATATTTTGCTTATCAGTCATGTGACAGGAAGTCAAGTAAGGTCCCTGTCAAAATGGGGCAGTGGGTTAATAAAACCTGTGGTCCTCTGGAAATAATAGAAGAGGAAAGGCAGTATAGTGGCTTGAATATATAACTTGCGGGCTTAGGAAAGATGGGCCAGGATGGCTCTTTTAAAAAAAAATAAGTAATTGTAGGATTCAGCTCCTTAATCTTTAATTCGACTGAGGACCCAGGGAGGCCTCCTGGAAAGTTTTCTCTCCTTCTCTAGTACACCCAACCCTTCAGAACAATTACAAAATCATTTCAGAGTAGCCACACATGTAGGCAATCAGACTCAATATAAGAAACACCTGCTTTTACTTCATTTCTGGCCTGCTTGCTAATAGAGTATATTTGTCTTGGGACATTGTGTTTGCTTGTGTAATTGTGCGTAGCACATTCTCGATTTTACCACAGATGGATGCAAAAAGCAGTTCAGAGTTTGTCTGGGTAAGTGAGACACAAATGGCTCCCTCCCTCATCTTTTGTCCAAACAGACATAAGTGGAATTCAGCCTTCCCCTCCCCTCAGCCTACACTGCTCAGCACAAACAGGAAGCAGAGGGCAGCTTGGCTCTTCTAGGCTTAGCAACTAGGTTTGTGTTGTTGGAGTCACAGTTTTAGATCCAGCCGGCAGCCAGATGATGACAGTGCTGACAATAGCTGGTGCCACGAAATCAGAACAGATTCTGATCCAGGAAAGATGGGCTTCCGGTACTGGAGTCACAAAGTTGTTCGTTTTTAGCTGCCCTTAGACAAATGTTTTTGCACGTAACACCAAAGGAGGAGTTTATGGTGTGGCCAAAAGAGAAGAGCAGATGAAGGACACAGAGAAAACAGAAGCAGGGAAAAATTGCAAGAATATGACTAGAGAAGAAAGAAAACTCCAAATCCCTTTGTTAGAAATGAAAGTGGCATTTGGTAGCTGTTTGAATACGTCAATCGGAATGAAATGGGAGCAAAAACAGTGAAATGGAGAGTCATACTTCTATAAAGTACTTGCATATTTATGATAAAAGTTATTTTAGGGCTTAATTCATGTGACATTTTCTTCAATTTTTACCTTATTTTGGGTGGACACAAATGTATGAAAATTTGAACAGTAGTCAAGATTTTTTTTTTTTAAGACAGGGTCTCGCTTTGTAGTTCAGGCTGGCCCTGAGCTCACTATGTAGCCCAGGCAAGCCTCGAACTCAGCAATCCTCCTGTCTCTGCCTCCCAAGTGCTGGGATTACTGGCACGAGCCACCATGCCCAGCACTGTGGGGTGTGGTACTGATTGCTGGTGGACATGAGTCACCATGACCAAGACCATATCATTGTATGTGGTTACCGTGATCAAACCAGGGACCTTGCACTTGCTAGGCAGGTGGCAGAACCACTGAGCTAAATCTCCAGACCATGTTTTAATATTTATAACGAGTATTGTGCATGCATGCTTATATCCAAAGTCAAGTTTTGTGTTGCATATGTACATCAAACTCAAGTTATATGTGCATCAAATGATTAAATCCCAGCTTAAAACAGACAAGCACCCATTTGCTGAAGCTAAACCAGTACTATCACTGCTGACTGCCTAATCAGAGCAGCACAGCTAGGCAGCCTTAGCACAGCTAACTGGGCCTTTTCCTCATGGAAGCACAGTGAGCGAGGATAGAATGAGGCCTTGGAAAGAGTCTGGCCTGGGAATATGGGATCTGGACTCAACTTCTGGGAGAAATACATACCAAACCCTATTTTCTAGCACCTGCTTTTTCCAACAAGGTTTTATATGTTTCCTCTTTGCTTACCATAGTCTCCTTGAACTTACCTTAACAGTGCCCTTGGAGGGTTTTATCTTATTGTTTCTAACGTCTGCTTTTGGCCCAGAGATTGTGAGCTCCATAAGGTCAGAGACTCCTTCATGCTTTGGCCACCATTGCATTTTGGACACTTTACTCCAAGGCTTGACGTGAAAAAGCTAGTTATTAAATATCAGGGAAATCTTGTACAAATCACTAAATTATAACTCATGTGAACATTAGTGTGGAGTCTTATTTCCCTAGATACTGGCTTTCTGCATAGATAATGATCCTTATGTGTAAACAGTAAATAGAAATATTAGTAGTACCTACTTTGTTGTTATGATAAAAATTTTATTAAATATATGACACTTAACTTGGTAGCACAGTAACCAATCAATATTCATCATCATCTTTATTTTGATTTTCATTTTTCAGTATCAATAAAGTATATAAAGATACTTTAACTGACATTGAAAATTAAAATTAAAATTAAAAAGGATGGCATGAGAGCTTTCCTTAGGATATCTCCCAGTCTAATATCCTCTAATGTTTTCTAGCAGGACAATCTATGTCCATGGTGTTTATGAATAGTTTATTTCTGGAGAGTGTGACGTCTCAGGTCAACATGTGTATGTGGCAGTTTAATGCCAATGGAAGAGTACAATTCATTCATGGAAATATAATTACTTTTGATAACTGGCATTTTTTCTAGATCACTTGTGATTTACAAATCAGCTTTATTTCTTGCACACTGATATAGCATGGTGAAATATTAGGGTAGCATTAGCAAATTTTCAGAAAATGTCAAGCGTCCTTTTCAGTGAAATCAAATCCTGTGCTTTGGCTACTTTTTGATTTAGAAAAGGTCATCATCATGGAGCATATCAAATTCCCAGAGTAACTTTCAGAGTGCACTACTCCTTGGAGAAATCATGTTGGAAAAACAAAGGACTTGTCTGGTTTCTTAACTGTGCCCTGGAACTCCAAACTTGATTTCTGAATCTTATCCAATAAGGACATATATTTATTTCTGAGCTGGTAGAAGTATCTTTTTTTTTTAAACAATGAATTTCCACTTATATACAATGTCTGTTCCTCAGATGCAATCCATTCTGATGGATATCAGCTGTGCTACAAAACAAGCTAATCTAACTGACTTGATCACTGTTGCTTGGATAAAGAAGGTGTAAGTGGTTGTCCATACTAAACCCCTGAAGGCATAGTCCATACTACACCACACTGATAGATTTCATTCTCTTCCATCCTTCTCTGTTTCTTCTTCTTCTAGTTCCCTTGCTCAAAACCAACCTTTCCTACCTCCATGTTTCCTTTGTACTTCTTTGCCTTCTGTTGTCTGGACTTCAATTTTACCTTGTCTTAGTAGTCTGCTGATGCTCTTGCCTCCTTCCCCACTAATTTTGACAGAAATTGATAGAAAGGCTCAGCAGGAAAAAGTGAAGGCTGAGAAGAAAATTCCGGAGAAAGTTATGGAAACAAAGAAGATCGTTGTAACTGAAGAGGGTGAAATGAGAGACTGAACAGGCTGCCAAAATATTCTGAGAAAGAGATAGGATAGACTTTCTAAAAAGACAAGATTTTTTTTTTTTTTTTTTTTGAGACAGGGTCTCGCTTTGTAGTTCAGGCTGGCCCTGAGCTCACTATATAGCCCAGGAAAGCCTCAAACTCAGCAATCCTCCTGCCTCTGTCTCCTGAGTGCTAGGATTACAGGCGTGAGCCACCACACCCAGCATTTGTGATATGTGGTACTGATTGCTGGTGGGCCTGAGTCACCACTCCCGGTATTGTTGTATGTGGTTACCAGGGATCGAACCAGGGACCTTGTGCTTGCTAGGCAGGTGCTGGAACCACTGAGCTAAATCTCTGGCCCTTTTGTTTTGTTTTTATACTTTGGCTACATGTGAACATACTTTTTTTTTTTTTTTTTTTTTGCGGTACCAGGGGTCGAACTCGGACCCTTGTGCATCCAAGGTTGGCGTGGTACCACTCGAGCTAAATCCCCAGCCCATGTGAACATACTTTAATGGACATCGGAAAAGAACTTTAGAAAATGTTCTAGTAGTGTGTTGGGTCAGTCACGGTTCAAAACATTTGTAGAATCATGTTAGTGGGAGGTTTGTTTGGCAACACGTACAGTAACAGCCCTGTACTTTGGAAGCCCCTGTGTCACCAAGGTGTTTACCTCTGAAGGCACACAGCATGTCCCTCTTACTGTGCCTGGCTGTGCCTCCTCGCAGGTCTTACCTTGTATGTTTTTTGGAGAAGTTTATATACTTCTTGGAAGTCATTGTGAAAAGGTCTAGAATTCAGGCTGGCCATTTCTTTAATATCCATTTAAAATCTATTCATTTCATGTTAGTGGGCCCATTAAAACTGTTTGTGGCCCATATATGCTAATCCTAGTTAAAGATGAAGTTTTATAATACTATTTTATTCACATTAGCTAGCTGTAAAGCACAGACCCTTTTCAATAGCAGGCAAAGGGTTTCATGAGAGTCCACCAAGTTATATAAGTTGAAAAGTGGTATTTCCTTGTAAAAGAGCTCTCAAGTTGCTTATAAAGCTAATAACTAAAAAGATGTATAAATGTCTTTTAAAAGGAAAATGTTCTAGTAAAAGAAATATGCTATCTGGCTTATATTTACTAGTGTATCATAATATTGAGAGAGGAGATGAGGGAGTGGCAAAGCTGTCTGGGGAAGTCTGTGGGACCTGTTAATTATGAAATCCTAGGATGTACGCACAACAGTTCTTAAAGCCCCGAACTTGGACTTCTCACAAGAACTGGCACACATTTCTGATAGGATGGCTTAGGCCTAAAGTGATCCTGCAGACTGAGTGATATTTCTCTTTTGAAACAGAAAATTATAGACAAACATTTTCTAGGTTGTTTCCTTCTCATTACTACTTATGAGTTCTTTCCTTCAGCCAAAAAGAAATGAAACAATATTTACTGTCTTTGACATATTTGAATAGGGTTTCATATAAAGAGTAGTCTCATAACTGAATCCATGGGCCAGATCCAATATACATATGAAAATAATATGCAGCATACACTTGTAATTCCAGCCCTCTAGAAAGCTGAGGCAGAAGGGTGGCAAGTTCAAGCCCAGCCATGACAATTTAGCAGCTTAGCAAGACTTTGTCTCAAAATTAAGAAGAAAGACATTTTAAAGGGCTGGGGTCGCTCAGAGACAAAGCTCTGGGATCAATCTCCAGTAGCAGAGGCAAAAAAGATACTCTGGTAAGCAGCTTTTACATAACTCATTCTTACAGGATAATGTCAGCATGCTTGATATTTTCTCAGCTCATTCCAGTCAGGTCAAGGAGCATTTTGCCAAAATTTCCACTGAGAATATTACATATTACATGGCTTTGAGACATTATAGTCCAAATACTTAATACTCATGAATGATTTTTTTTTTTTGAGACAGGGTCTCGCTTTGTAGTTCAGGCTGGCCCTGAACTTGCTATGTAGTCCAGGCTAGTCTCCTGGCTCTGCCTCTGAAAGTGCTGGGATTACAGGAATGAGCCAACACACCTGGCATTGTGGTATATGGTACTGGGGATTGAACTCAGGACCTTGTGCTTGCGAGGCAGATGCTAGAACCACTGAGCTAAATTCCCAGACCCATAAATGCATCTTGATTGGAATGATAGAATGAAGGAAACACTTTTTACCTTCCTTTTCAAATACCCTTTTATTGTAAAACTTAATGATAAATTACTTATGCTAAAAAAGGACAATAAACATAAATGTATAGTTCAACTTATATTGTAAATACTTGGTTAATGTTATAGGTCAAGGAAAATAATAGTGTCAGCTGTAGATTTACAGTAATATTGATAACCCATATAGCAGGTCCTCCCCACTTCAGGACAAATATAACTATTCATCTTTGATTGATTCATTTAAAGTTTAGAAGGAGGTTTTTCAAGTTCCAAAAGAAATACTGCTGGAGTCTTGGTTAGGATTGAATTTGAACTTACAGATAAATGGAAGAACTTGCTTCTTTATAATATTGAGTCTTCTAATCTGTGAACACAGTTTATTTATCGATATTTATTTAGATCAGATGTTTATGATTTTCTCTGTAGAAGTCTGAGACATCCTTTAGAAGGTTTTTTATGAAGTAAAGTATGTGATGTCATATAATATTATGAATGCACTCCTTATTTAAATTGTATGCTTCATATTTTGTCATTTAGAGATACAATTGGTTTTTACATACTGATTTATTATTCTGCAAACTTTCCCAGTTTCCTTTTAATTCTGACAGTGTAACTGTGTATTCCTTTAGATTTTTACTCTAAATGCTGATAGTTTTGGTTTTCCCTTTTAATTCTCACTTATTTTTGCCTTCTGGTACCAGATAAAATTTCCAATATGGAGCTAATGGCACATATCATTTAAAGGCAAGCTCAATATTTTTACCCCTGAGAATGAATAATATTACAGGTACTTAGAAATATTCTTTATCCAATTTAGGACATTCCATTTTACCCTCTGCTTGTTTTGAGCTTTTTTCTTTTTAATCATGATGGATTTAAATTTTGTCAAGGTCCGAGCATTAACATGCTGAATTGTTATGACTTCTTCAGTGAAGAGAGGTAGGAAATGTACAAATGGATACACTCACATATTAAATTTGTATTTATTTCTACATCTCTGTATCTTTCTGTGTGCATATATAATCCACTGATTTATAGCATACTTCTGATTTTAACCCAAGCCCATAGGGTGCATTCTAACATCCCACTTTTCCTTGTTTGTAACTCTTTTTTCTAACAAGTGACATCTTTATTGTATTATCCACAATATATTTGTTCTTTTCTCAGTTACAGATTATACACAATGTAACTTTAGAGTTTTTAACAGATAATACAGGGAAATTAAGTTTAATAACTAGAGTACTGTGTTTTGTCCTTAGAGTTATTGGAAAAATATTGCTTTACAAAGATACACTGGTTCTTCTCACTGCCCCCCCCCCCCCGATTTCCTTCAGTGTGATTATGTTGTTAATCTTTATTTGGTTAGGTATATTTGTTCCTGTTAGTATGCCATTAGGGTTTTTACATCTTTAATGAATTTACTTTTTAAATATTTAAATACAATACAAGGTGGGTTTTTGTTTGTTTGTTTGTTCATTTGTTTGTTTTTTGTGGTACTGATGATGAAACTCAGGCCTTTGTGCTTCCAAGGTAGGAGTGGTACCACTTGAGCTAAATCCCCATTCCTTACAAGTTTTTTAAAAATAAGATGTGTGTGAAACGTGACTATGACAGGGACCTGGCATAATCAGTTTACAAAGAGAAAAATCTGGGCCTAGGTGACAGTTTTTGTCAGACAGCACGTCCTGTTGTGGAGCAAGTGGCACAGCAAAAGGCACTCTGGCCAAAAAGCCAAAGAGAGAAGGAGGAAGGGGGGGGGGGTCTCGTGTTTTTCTTCAAGTGTGTGCTCTCTGTTACCTGAAGACTTCCCAAGGGCCCCTACTTCCCAATAGCACCATTGTGAAGACCAGGCCAGTAGCACATGGGCCTCTGGAAGATGTTCAAATCCAAATTATTGTAATGATTGCAGCTCTACAAGTCAGAACTACAGGAAAAGACACACTCAATCCCTGTTTCAGGTCTCTCATTCTTACCACCTGTTTCTACCATCTAAAGTTATCCTATCTCATTATCTTCTACTTCATCCTTCCTGGAGTTTTAAAGTTTTTATATAAATGATCAGATAAATGTATTTTAATTCATATCCCATCCACTTAAAAGATACCATCCCACCCATGATTTTAAAACTTTATTATGTATGCCTAAGGACATCCTAGAAACTACTTCATAGCAATTTCCAAATAAACATCTTTCTCATCTGTTTTATTTATGCTACATAGTAGTCCATAATTTATTCTAACTGCTCTTTTCCAAATACAGATTTATCATACCCCAAATATTTTCAATGTAAATAACCCCACAGTGAATAACCTCATACATGAATATCTTTATTACTGCTGTGTATATTTTTATGAGTGGGTTGGCTTGATCAAAACATAAATGCATAGAGAAAGTTTTTACAAATTGCCAAATTCTCCTAGAAGGATTTTACCAGTTTGCATTTGTCCCCACAATGTGTCATACTGCTTCCCTATAGTTTAAAATAAGGTGTCATACATTTTAATGGTGTTGATCTGATAGGCAAGAAATGTCTTCAAATTTTATTTATCTAATTATTACCGATTTGGGGTCTTTAAAAATATGCTTAAAGAAGTTATTTTCAAACCACTTTCTACGAAAAGTCTTTTATGTTTTTTCTCATTTCCTATTGGTTGTGTCTCCATGTTCCTCAGCTTCTTAGTTCTTTGTACCTTACTAGCCTTTGTACATTCATGTGTGGCCCATGACACATGCTGAACTATGTACTCAGTGACTCATTTATCTTGTGGCTTTATGATTTTTTTACCATGCACAAATATTTTTGTTGTTGTTATCATGTTTATTAATTTTTAATGTTCTCCCTTGATTTTGAGATAGAAATATTTCCTCTACAATGAGATCCAAAAGAAATTAGATTATGTTTGTGTTTTGGTATTTGTATAGTTCTACTTTTTATAATTAGATCTCTGTCTTTGAGATCATTCTAATGCATGGATCTAATTTTATATTTATCCAAAAATCTACCAACTTTTTTCAGTGCCATTCGTTTGAAAATCCCCCTTTTTTAAGGTATGAAGACCCTGAATTGTATCCTGGACATTAGTTCTCTTGAGTCTCCATGTTCTCTTTGGAAATTTGTTGATAATATCTTTAAAATAATTATGTTCCATTTAAATGATATATATTGTACCAGCCCCTTAATAAGTGCTCATTTCCTTTCTATTAAAGTATTGTTGGCCTGTGTATCTAGATGAAACATGTATCTGACTAGAATGGCCATTCTTACATAGTGATGTTCATAACATTTGCGATGGTTAATATTGATTCTTTTTTTCAATTAAATTCTTTATTGGTACATTTTACATTGATCCTGTCTTATAGATACCTTGATTTAGATATTCTATATGATTTGGAGCCCATAGACCAAGAAGCCTTAGGGTGTACTTACTTTACCTAATCCTATTGTAGTGGCTGAAAATATTCAAAAATTATAACTCACATAGGACTATAAATCACCATATTCATGAAGCTGTTTTACATCTGTTAATGAGCGATGTGTCTCTGATAAAAGCACTGAAGATTTTGAAAGCAAAAATGTGATTAGGGCTGATTCTGTTTAATTTAAGTAGATCATTTTGACCAATTATGAAGTAAATCAGGAGTTTGCATAAGTAAATGGAGCAGTTGTATTTGTGTGTTTAAATGCCTATGGGCCTGTTCATGTGCAGCACACCCTTCCATAGAATCTAGCAATATACAGAAGAAAGGTAGAGAGAGATGTATCTTTTTAATTAGCATTCTAAGACTAATTAGAAAAATAAAAGGCAAGAGGGAACCTTCCAGAAAAGGTATCTTTTTGTTCCAGCAAAACTAAAAATAATATGTGCTTGACTTACACATGAATTTAATTTTTTATCAAAAGAGTACTCCCCAGCTTCTGACTTCAATATGTAGCTAAAAAAGCATTTAATGTTTAGAACTCATCACAGAGAAACACTCTATTTGTCTCTTACTCCAGCACTGAAATAGGCAGCTGGTGACAGGGAGACTGCACCTATGATTCATTCACAAGTATTGTGTCTAAAAGTAATTTTTGTGGCAGTTCAACCACCGAGTGATTTCAGATTCCTAAATAGAATGTAAAGTACATCAGCGTGGTTAAATGCACTCCCACAAGAACAAGTGTTTGTTCTCAGTATCACCATGTAGCCTGTACAACTCTAACTTGAGAGTTTAGATGTTCAAAAACACCTGTCAAATTACATAGAATATAACTGTGTTTTGTGCAGTGGGACAATGTGTGAATATTTGGGTCCTAGGCTCAAAAGAAAACTATGAAACGACTTTTTCCTCCAGTAAAGATTCAACTCTCAAGCATTGCTTTCTTTTTCTATTGTCAAGGAATATTTTTTAAAGTTCACATATTATATTTAATAGTTCACATATTTTAAAAAGCTGCTTTTTATTTAAGCCAGTTCACTTCCTAGGTTGGTGACTTTAAGAAGACCGTTGCAAGTTAGGACAAAAATCTGTTTGTCTTGTCTTATCTCTTTGGAAAAAGAGAATACATTGAAAAACAACCTATCAAGATGATGTACAAAGAATAGGCACAAAAATATTATATATGTGTAGTTTACACCAGCGACTTTTCAAGTTTTACAATAACATATGATCTTTTGTATAAAATGTCTATAAAAGGGCATCCTGCACATAATAGAAAAGGCAAAGAAGTAAAAAAGATAAATGTATTTTATGTTTATAAAAATTTTACTGGGAAAAGATGCTTAAGAGATTTAAAAATTATCATAAACATGATGTAAATTAAAATATGAAATATATTACCTTTTTAATGAGTGAGCATTTTATCAACCTTGTCCTAGCTCATTATAGTTCACACTTTTCAGTAGGAAGCTCGCTGGCAAGACCCTAGAGCCAATCGATGCTCATTTCCCCTGTGTACTTTATACTACTTGGCAGAAAAATTAAGTGAAAACAAACCAAATCTCTAAATAAATATGCATGTATGCACACGCTGCAGAAAAAGAGATTGAGAGAAGGTTCTCTGACTTTAGAAACAGTCCAATGGCAAGCTTAAATATTATATGGTTTCTCTCTTATGAGACACTCAACATATAAATAAAGTGCAAAATAAAAGATAATAGGAAGTAGGGAGTTAGATCTTTGTCAAATGGGAAGTGGATCCAAGCAATGGAGGGAAGAGAAAGAGGATGAGAAAAGAATTAAGATGTGTTATGTACATGTACCAATCCCCATGGCAAATGTAATTGTTATGTACTGCAAGCATGTACTACTCAAAAATAAAAACTGAAGCAGCTCAGTTCGTGATAGCTCAATCTTGGAAACAACCCAAATGCTCATCAGCTGGAGACTGGATAAAGAAGATGTGGTTTCTTTATAAAGTGGAGTATTACTTTGCCATAAAGAATGACAAGATTGATTCATTTATGTGCAAATGGATGCACCTGGAGGACACGCTAATGAGTGAAATCAATAGAACACAGATAGGCAAATACCAGATCTTCTCATTGATATGAACACCGGTAGATGCAAATGAGCTCTAGAAAGTATGACAGTCTTTTTAGAATGGGAAATTTCCAAAGGAAATTTGGTGTGGGGTAATGAGGGGAAGGAATAAATATGATTCTGAAAGAAATTAAAAGAGCATGTATTTAGGGGGTGGGGAGGTGTGGGTGGGGATATGGGTAAAAATGAGAATTGACTGTGTCATATATTGGTACAAATTCCCCAATGTTATGTGTGATTGTGAGATGTATGCAAACTGTACCAATAAAAAACGCAATAAAAAAACTGAAAAGAAAAACAAAGTATTAGGATGAATAATAAGCATTGAAACCACATAACATAACCCATAAGGTCTGTTCATTAAGAAATGATGGAATTATGAGCCAAAAATATTGTTGATTCACCTCTGCCTCATCATGGTCTAAAATACTAAAACTATTATAATAAATAAGCTTAATGATGCAGCTAAAATAACATAACCTAGACAAGAAGAGCACCTGAAAGTGACATTGATTTTAAGAAAACACTGGTGCAACATCAGTGCCAGGTTTCTGGCATTGTGATTATATATACGCATAAAACATTCTAACCTTACATATGTATTTGCATAGTGCTGTGGGGCAGCTGGCCTTCAAAGTAAAATATTGAATTCAAGTCTTTGATATGCTTGTACCCTTCATTAATGTGCTATTTTATGAATATTAAATACGAGTAGCTCTAATAGTTCACCATTAACATAGTTATAAACAGCCTTAGGACCCCAGTGAAAATAAGAGTTTCTGAATTTGCATATATTTCACATCTAATAACCAAGAAGGGGCATACTTTCTGAGGTGCTTTGGGCATCATATTAGTAGTCTACTGATGATTTTGGAGTTGACTTTAAGAATTATTTTTCTACAAGGCCAAAGGCAGATTATGTATTTTTTAAAATAGCCCATAAACCTAATGTATGTAGGTATTGGAAAGTGTTTGATCTAATAGTTTCACAGTGTTGAGGGCTTAATAAGATTTAATGTAATGCTTGAGTTTCGTTGGTTAGACTGAGTTCATGGTTTCTTCTCAGAAAGACATTCTGCAGAGTTGAGAAGGGCTTCAAGGTCATGGCGATAGGACATGCCTTGCAATATCCCTGCAGCTGGATTAGACAGGATTGGAGACTTGTATAATTGAGTTAGGACCCGAGTGTCACAGTAGCTATAAGTAACTTGATTGATGTCACCAAAAAGATTGAAGAAAGGTCAAATTTTCACAGTTCTGTAATTTCCAAACATTGATTCAATAACCACCAGCATCATATTCTTCAAATATTAGCTTATAGAGAATAAAATATTTACCATGATATTTATCAGAAAATTTACACCACAGCCTGCCTTATATTAAACTGAAGGTCTCTAGTTTTCTGCAAAATTATGCTCTATTTTTCTATGTTTTCATGATCAATTGGAGAAATATAAATTTTTCTTGAACTAGCTGGAAAATTACAAGATATATGATAAGAGAAGGTGGAAAATATGATTAAGATGCCTGACATTGTTATATAAAAAATGTCTGCCATACACAGAGTAAAGAACTTAAGATTTTCACAGACACGAAAAATTTTATTAAACTAGAAAACTGATTTTCTGCCAGCATTTATTTTCAGTCTATTCCTGACTCTAACCAAATTTTAGATCCAGCTTGATTGAGATAGAGAACACCTTACATGACACACATGAAATCATTGAAGACATCTGTCTTACTTCAAATAAAAATATCCATTTTGACACGTTTATTAATGAGAAATAGCTCTTTCAAAAGTAGTGTGTCTACGTCTGTTACTTATAGCTGCTTATTGAACTATAACTTTTAAATTTAGCATACTCTTCTATTTCTCAAAAAGCACAGTCAGAGGCATATTGTGACTATTATTATTGCTTTGTCAACTTCACTGAATGCAAAAATGCCCAGTGGATTAGAAAACTATGACCCAGGATGCATTTGGGTGGGCCATGGAGGCATGATGGTGGGTAATACATGTGACCCCTAGCCAGCTCTTCTCTGACCCTCTTCCTCTTTTCTGCTCCTAGCCACCATGAACCGAGCAGCTTTGCTCCACCTTGCCCAGCCAGCATTTTTGTTGAAGCCAACTGACTATGAATTGAATTCCTCAAAACTGTGCGCTAAATTAAACTTTTCATGCTTTAAGGGATGGGTGTTGGGTATTGTGTCTCAGCAGAAGGTAATTTGACTGTTAGAGAATATTAGTACCAAAAAATGGAGTCACTCCTGTGGCTGTACTTGACCATGTAACTTAGCAGTGTTTGGAACTGGTTTTACTAGATGAATTGGGAAGAGGTGGGGATTCAAGCCCGAGAAGATATAGAATGCAGTAAGCAGAGCCTGATGGGTGGCTCAGGTCAGAGCTCAAAGAGCAGAATGCTGGCAGGGACACAGATAGTAAAGCCCAAACTCAGGAGGTTTCTGTTAGGAACAGTGACCTTCTTGGCATTTGGACTAGTGGAAGAAAATTGTCTGCATTTGCTTGTGTCCTAAGGCTTTGCAGGAGACCAAGAGTTATAGAGATCAGGTGGGAAGAATGAGGCCTAATTGGCCTTCTCAGTGAGCAGTGAGGAGAAAGAGAGAATGAAAGCATGCTGACACGCTGTAAAGAGAAGCAGAAACACCTGAGGTTAAATTGGAGCAGCACCATGGGGAGGGATGCAAGTGAATCCTGTGGAACTGTAATTGCTCATACCCGTGTCTGAGTGAATAAAATAAAGCCAAGGCATGCCAGTTATTCGGGGTCTATATTAAATGGATAAATGAGCTCCCTGACCCCCTAGGTTTTAACTGGTTTCTTGGCCAGGTTTGAGCCCAGCTCATATGCTGGTTCCTACAGGTGGCACCCAAACAGGGATCTAATCAAGGAAGACTTCCTGGCGGAAAAGACTAGTGAATCAATGACAAGGACTGCCACAGCAGAGAGGTCCTGGCCAGAAAAAGAATACAACAAACAGCAAAAAGAAAATGGCAAAAGGAAAGGAAATAAGAGAAAAGGAATGTGAATGCACGTGGTAGACTGAGCCAGGGTAATTGGGACAGAATTCATCAACTGAAGTACAGTGTTATATTCCTTTCTTAGAAATTTGTGCTCAAGTTAGTTACCTAGTTAATTTCTCAGATGTTGTAAGATGTTATCAGGCATAAGTCTTGGTTTGCTCAGATGGGTACATTTGATGTAAAGAGTTGGGATCCAGTAAGAGAAACTTTGGAGTGTACTTCTATCCAGGACTTTTAATAGAGCCATTTGCTGGTGTGCCTGGTCCAAAGACTCAGTGGCCTCTGCAGACATGATCCAAGTAAGCGTAGCTACTGCTTCTGCTGGCAGGAGACCTTGTCATTTTCCATGTGATGCTAGTTTTATTTGCATGCAGAATGTAGGAACTTTGGGATGAAATGCCTAGTGGATTAATAAAGCATGCTCCTGGATTGGTCTTGGCAGGTCACTGTGGTATAAACCTTGGGTTCCTAGTCAGTTTACCTCTTTCTCTGCTTTCCAACTGACATGATCTGAGCACCTTTGATCCACTATATCCTTTCACCATAATATTCCTTCCTGCCTTGGAGCTGGTTGAACATGGATTGAATTCCTCAAAACTGTGACTCAAATTAAACCTTCCTTCTTCTAAGTTGTGAGTGCTGGACATTGAGTCACAGCTACAAGAAAGTTTAGTAGTACAACCAACCTGGGCATTTTTTATATTTGGATAAGCATTCATAGCTATTGTTTCACAGTTTTCTTAACAAATCCCAACCTCTGGTTTTTATCTGATAGAGAAAAATGAAGCTCTTTGCTTGAATGTTATCTACTGTGAGTTTCTTGAAATTCTGACTTTGGCAGGAAAATATCCTTGGTGCTTAATCTGGGCTTTAGCAGTGTTTAGTGCAGCAGTGGAACACTTAGGCTCTCTCATTAGTGATGTCTGCTACCACTTCCATGTCTTTCAATAGCAAAATACATAAGAAAGAGGTAAAAGCAGACACAAGTAGAGCAAGTTGCTTATATTAGCCCCAACGAAGAGATACACACAACTGAGATTTGGCCTGAAAATGCAATGTTGTGACTAACTCCAATCTGGAAGGATTGCAAATATATAGTAAACTGCTTTAGTTCCTCCCCACCATGTCTGTGGAACATCCTTTAAATCCATCATAGCAATCTTTCCAATTCAGCTTCATGGAGGCAGGGTCTGTTCAATTAGTCGGTTGGTTAATTTATTTTGCTCTTTTTTTGTGTTGCCATTTTTTCCAAGACCCAGAATAGTGTCTTGCATATGACATAGTAGACATTCAATATTAGTTGTTGAGTCACTGTGATAAATGACTCAAATATAGTCTCAGAATTCATTGCAACACGATACTCTAAGGCAAGCAAGATGAAATCATCCTTAGATTCTGAGTTCTTACAAGTTAATCTCCTTTAAGGAGACAGAATGTGGAACAAGCCAACTATTAGCTCTTGAAGCAGACCAAGCCAGTATCTCTTCTGGCTCAGATCTACCCCATATTATGGCTCTAGGATCACTTGCTTTAAAGGAAATACTATTAGATTGGTAATCATAACATAAGGCTTGGTATAAATTGAACCTATACAGAGATGATCAGTATATTAGATTTCTAAGGCTGCTGTGACAAGTTACCAACAACTGCATAGGGTCTAAAACAAAAGCAATATATACTGTCCTGGCTTTTTGAGCTGGAAGTTTAAAATTAAGGCATGGACAATACCACATTCTGTCTGAAGGCTCTAGAAGATAATGCTTCCTTGCAGTTTCTAGTGTGCAGAGATCCCAAGTGTTCCTTGTTTTGTAGCAATAGAGAGTTTTAGCTTCTGTGGTCACATGGCCTTCTTCCTTATAGGTCCTTGACTCTAAGTCTCCTTATTCTTTTTTTTTTTCTTTTTTGCTTTTTGAGACAGGGTCTCACGTTGTAGTTCAGGCTGGCCCTGAGCTCACTATGGTGCCCAGGC
The DNA here is from genome assembly GCA_004025085.1 of Thryonomys swinderianus. Lineage (NCBI taxonomy): Eukaryota > Metazoa > Chordata > Mammalia > Rodentia > Thryonomyidae > Thryonomys > Thryonomys swinderianus. Next base: position 32,875 of record PVIC010013415.1, read on the forward strand.
AAGCCGCCGCGAACTCAGCAATCTTCCTGTCTCTGCCTCCCGAGTGCTGGGATTACAGGCGTGAGCCACCACGTCCGGCACTGTGGTATGCGGTGTTGATTGTTGGTGGGGGTGTCTCCACGCCCATATGTGGTTAGCGGGGATCGAACTCAGGACCTTGCGCTTGCGAGGCAGGCGCCGGAACCACTAAGCTAACCCTCCGGCCCTAAGTCTCCTTATTCTTTGTCTTATACCCCACCTCATAGTCCTGTTTAGCCTTATCTTAATTGATAACATCTGTACGAGCCTTATTTTTAAATAAGGCTGTGTGTTCATAGAAAGCAGGGGTTGAGATTGGAGCAGGTATGTTTTTAAGAACACCCATGCCAGTTACTGTCCTTGTGGAACTTACAACTAAGAGTGAAGCCACAGATGAGTAAACAGGAAATGATGACTAGATGGTAATTTGTTTTCACAGGGATAGAACGCTGTGAGAGAAACTAAATGAGTGCCTAATAAGATTGCCTAAGAAGCTAGTATTTTACTTAAGGGCAAACAGAAGTCTGACAATAAATCATATCATAGAGTAAGAAATAGGTAAAAGGTTGTCAGGTACAACGGCTCCAGAAATTCATCGAGAACTGAGGTTTTCTTGTCTTCCATTGTGGCTGTTGTTCTCATAGCCATAGAATGTCTGCTTCAACATCAGACTTCAGGTCTGAATTGTAAGGAAGAGGAGAAAAGAGACCTGTAAACAATCTGAGTTTACATCCACCAATTGACAGTGTCTTAGATGGCCCACTTGGCTTAGAGTTTCTTTCAGTTCATAGCTGTAAGTTGCACTCATGGATTTGGAGACTCAAGAGGTGTGTATTACTGACTGGGCACTAAAAAGTCTCTAAAAAATTGAAGTTCTATTAGTGAAGCATTGAGAGAAGAGGGGAATTGGGTACACAACTACACAACCACACAGAGTGTCTGCATGATTGTAATGCCAACACTGGAACAGAGAGAGTTCATCCTGGGAGAGAGGGCTGCCGATAGAGGACAAAGTAGGAAGCTTCAGAGGTAAGGAAGAGCCACGTAAGAACTTAGGACTTTCCATACGTCTCAGTTACAGTGTATGAGGTGGGAAGTTATAGTGTGTAAGGCGGGGGAGAAGGTAGACGTCAAATTGTAAAAGGCCCTCCCTGTAAGCTGTATGTATGGGTTATAGCTTTTTTAGTATACAATATACTCCCCTTGAAGTCACAGTTTGGAGTTTGCAGCCTCAGTCATTTGCAGATTTTTACTTAGAACCTAATTAATAATTGTTTGTGGAAACCCCTGAAATTTGGGGAAATAATCTCCACCCTTGTTTTGGGGGGGTCATCTCGGCAGATGCACCAGCCTTCCTGCAGTGTAACAGGTGGTTCTGCCGCATGCAGCCATCTGCAGTGTTCTTGGTCTCGTTCTTCTTGAAGCCATAAGATGCCTATGATGCCATCAAAATGCCCTGTACCTTTTGAGGTTATATTAGTTCAAGGTTTTATTAAATCAAATTATATAACTGCTGGAGGCATGGCATACTTAGGGCTTAAACTATAAAAATAGGCATGTGTAGGTATTTTTCTGACCATATCTGAAATTCAGTTTTTCACAATTTTCAGGTACTCTAAGAATTTTGCAAATTTTGGGGTCTACTGTAATTAGAAACAAATTTTGGCTGTTTTCAGCAGAAAACATAAATATTAAAATGCTCTTGGGAGATTAATAGAATTTTCTAGGACTGAAAGACCACATAAGGGTGTACTGCTAGGAGCCAGGACAGATTCCTGTGCAGAGCTGTTGGCAAAGGCTATGCTTCCTCCAAGCCTGAGCACTGAGCCAACTGCACCATCACCAGCCTGGGTCTGACCAGGTCTCTGAGGCTCAGATAAAGCAGCTAGGCTGTCCTTTTGTAGAAGAAGTCTGTGAGTTCATTAACTTTTGTTGTGGAGAACTTTCAGAACATGTCACTAAGAGGCTAGGGATGGGTTTGTTAGGTCAAGATTTCAGGACACACACACACTCAAGCAGGAAGTGCACTTCGCTCGAAGAAAAGAAATGCAGTACAGTTTGGAACTGGGAATCCTTATGTGTCCTTGGTAGGGGCATCTGTAGGATGTGACAGCCTAGAGTCTGGTCTCGGCCTGGGGGGTGGGGAGGGCTGTCTTCTCCCCCACCTGTCTCTTACCAAGAAGCTTCTCTAGGCCTAAGCAGGGGCTTCAGAGGCTGGGCAGTCAGACAAGATCACGATGGTCAGGTCCAGTCTGAGGATGAAGGGTGGCGAGAGAAGACTTGGATTTGGAAAGCATGATGGTCAGAGATGTCCCTCCAAAGCCCGTGTGCTGATAGGTGGGACTTTGGGAAGGTGCTTGGGTCAAGACACTTATGGGTGGACAAGTCCATTGATGATGTTATAGTTAATTGCGATGCTGGGAGGTGAAGCCAGGTGAGACGAGGTGGTCACTGGGGACGTGGCCTGGAAGGGCCTATCTCTCCCTGCTCTTCCATTCAATGACCCTCTGCTTCTTGTCACCATGCCACGAGCTGTTTCTCCTCTGCCATGTTGGCCTGCCTTGGAGCCAGGGGACATTGGACTGAGACCTCTACACACTGAGCCAAAATAAACCTCTTGTCCTTTAATTTGGGGGTGTCAGGTCAATATAGAGCTGGACAGGACCCTACCATTAGCTCCAGGCCTCCAGCTTTCAGCAGGATCCCCAAACTCTTGGGTACAGATGGTCCTTTTCATTCTTTCATGCCTGATTCTGCAGGCAGCCATTGTGACTACCTTTTAATCCTTAGCGTAGAAATCCTGTTCTGTTCCTCTAGGGAATCCAGGTGATGTTCTTGGGGAGCACTTTTGAGTAAGGAGTAATAGCATTGAGACAAAAAGATGTCCTTTGGATTATACTCAAGTGACTGGGGGTGTGAGACAGATAAATATAATATTTAACCTTCCCAGGCTGAACTTTAAAAATAAAATAATAAAGCTGTTATTGGGTGAGAAGGGAAGGAAGGGGCTGGTACCACTGGTCCGAAGGGCAGCCGGTGCATTCTATCTTCTGTCCCCATTCTGAGAGTGGGGATGAGTGCTGGCTGGCCAGTGACAATTCTTCAGGTGTCCCTGTGCATCTTTCTGGGGAGGAATGAAGGCCAGACCGAATTTGCTGCTGGGCACATGCCTGGGATCTGGCCTCCTTCTTCTCCTGTAGTAACATCCTCATCCTGAAGGAATTAAGAAGGATTTAGTGCCATGGTACTTTCCTCCTGTGAACCTGAGGAGCTAAAGTCTCTAAATCCCACCATGAAGCCTCTAGACCCCACTGGGACTAAGACCCAGCTTTGGTTTCAGGGAGACATAAATAATAAAAATCTCTGGATAGTTCCCTTTCTACCTTCCATTAAATCATGAGGAAGTTACCTGGAATTGGCTCGTTAACAGTGTTCAGACCCAGCCGTGTTTCCTGTCAAATAGCAAAGCAGCTCAGATGGGGGTGGCTGCCCCTGTGCAGCCCCACAGAAGAGTCTCCATGCTGAAAGGTTGCAGGAAGGTTTGGTGGCCCTACTGAGCGCACAGAGTTCTTTGGTAAATCCACTCTATCCACGTGTGGTAAGTGGGGGACTTGGAGGTTCCTTTGGCCTCCAGGGAAGAGTTAGGGATTGGCAAGACTTGAGGAAGGCAGAAGGGGTTGCAAAAGAGATTGAAAATGATAGGCCAAAGGGTTAGACTGCGCCTCTAAGGGGAGAGGGAGGGGCAGCTCATGCTTTGAGCTGTCAGACTGAGCTGGTTGCAGTGCGTGGGCCAACAAAGCAGGAGAAATAGACCAGCCACACCACAGGAAGAGTTGAGAAGGCAGCAGACAGCAAGAGGACCCAAGACTACGCTTGTACTACTCTCAGGACACAGTTCCCCTGTATCTACCTAGTTTCTATTAATCCCTCTTGAGGAGTAAACTGGACTCACCCCAAAGAGGCCATTGAAACCCTTCAGAACTGGCTATTCCACATTAAAAAGAAGTAATTTAGAAAGAACAGAAATGCCTTTGACAGGCAAATTCCTCTATAGGGTGAGGAATTCATAAAATCAATTCTGCCATAGAAAATAAAGATGCTTGAAGTTGGAATGAATAAATATAAGTTGCAAATACATTTTAGTTAAAATTTAATTTTTTACTGTTATTGATTTTTTTCATATCTAGGGCTTTCTAGTTATTTTTAGATGTCTTCAACCCCCCCGTTAAGGCTTCTTTCATGCCTTTAGTATTTATGACAAAAGTAACTTGATAAAACATTATACTTCTATGATGTCAAATTCATCACTTACCAGCTCCCCCAGTAGGATGACTAATGTGATGCTGGGAATTCTCCAGGAAAACATTTATCCATGAACATGGTGAGGAATTATTTCTGAGGAGCCAGGAAAGAAACAGGATCACTCTGCCTCCTCATTTCTTACCCTGTGGTTTTGAACTCAAACGCATAAAACATTATTATATGTAAACTCCAAAGAAAATCATACACGCATTTCAGAAATAGCCAGTTCCTTGGCCAACCCTTTATGTTTAGCTGAAGTATAGCTAACTATGAGTATCTTTTGTGATAATCCTCACACTCTTGTCAAAATATTCTCTCAGTAGAAAGATAATTTTGAAATATGAGAATATTCTGTATATGCATATTCTCTCTCCCTCCCTCTCTCTTTCTCTGTCTCAATAAAAAGTGACAGCTCTTGTCTTAGTGTATTGGGAAGTACTTTCGATGTGTTCTGATATGGACGGCTAACAAAATATCTGTTCCCAGTCCTTTTAGTTAAGTTCTAAGATCTCAATGAATCTAAGATCAATTCTATATTTCTTCCCAACTTGTTGATCTAATAATAATAGGACAATGTGCCAAAAATCTAGAAGTTTTCAGTCTTAGCAGATACAAAATATTGTTTACTGCAATTCAGAAGGCACAGATGAACCAAATCTGCTCACAGTTTACACCCTTTGACGTGAATGGGACACTTCCTCTGCCAGTTTAATGAAATGTTATCAGGGACTGTATGGGTGGACAATGAGCCTGCCGCATCTGTCATCCCGGCTTCTTGAGAGGCTAAAGCAGGAAAATCACAAGTTCAAGTTCCTCCTGAGCAATTTAGTTATTTAGAACTTGTCAGAAGGAAGAAACAAAGGAAAGAAAGAAAGAAAGAAAGAAAGAAAGAAAGAAAGAAAGAAAGAAAGAAAGAAAGAAAGAAAGAAAGAAAGAAAGAAAGAAAGA